>JASANC010004093.1:0-64268 GCA_030248135.1 Theristus sp. LFF4_11
GTGTTAGAAAGCAACGTCGGCATCGAGAATGCGTTTGAAAAAAATGTTACTGATATGTTTATGCCGCTGATATGTTTATGGCCACGCTGTGTGCGCAAAAACCGTTTGTTTTATGCCATTGACCTGGTCTCTGTTTATAATTGACCATCACCAATAAAAGTTGGAGCCCAAATGCATTTTTCATAACACAAAAAAACGTCACACGCAAAAAAATTTCTACCCCGCACTGCATCCTGCACTACAAAACCTCCTGCACTGATCAAAAATTGCACTGCATCGTTAAAAATACAGACAGTGAGTTTCAGTCATTCTTCAGTTAAAAAATGACTGAAATTGACTGTCTGTATCTTTTAACGGTGCAGTGTAGGATGCAGTGCAAAAACATTCTCTGCGTGTCATGGAGCGCAGCCGGAAAGTGGACCGTTGATTTGCGTCCTCAGGTAAATCTCGTCAATTCCAACATAGTAATTGTCGCCCAGTTGTTCAACGACGAACATTATCTGCAACCGGAACAAAAAGATTAAAAAAAACTTGAGCAGATGCAATGTACATATGATTTGACACGCGCACCTGATGTGAGCCAGGCGGTAGCACGACAGCGCCTCTTCTCCATCTCCGAGAGTCCGGTCTCACTGACTGTTTCGTCTTTTCCCAGAAGCAGTTGTCCAATCGTTGATCACACACCACTAAACGGGCGTCATCAGCGTTTGCAAAGTAATACCAGAATGTCAGGAAGGTCTGACGGTTCGTTGTGAAACGTGCACTTCGTAGCACCTGCGTACTTGTGCCTTCATTCGTGTAGGCAACCGAGTAGAAACGGCCTGAATTAAAATTTGTAGACCAACAATGTTTAGTACATACATACGGTTTGTGCTGTTGTCTTCCACGGCTTTCATTATGCGTTTTCAAGTGAACAATCTATTAAGAAACTGACCGAATGCAGCTCGGCTAATTCCGGTGATTGGGTTTCCAATTCTGCCTTGCACGATTACCCACGCGCCCAATTGGTCATCTGTGCCTTCGTACTCGCACGGGTTATTTTCAAAACCGCAATTGACGGCGGAACAAATGCCTGTGTCGTTTACTGGTATTGGCGTTGTTGTGGTCGTGGTCGTTGTGGTCGTGGTCGTGGTCGTGGTTGTAGTTGTGGTTGTCGTCGTCGTCGTCGTTGTGGTGGTAGTAGTAGTTGTTGTTGGAGGTAGCGTTTGTTGAATTCTAAAAACATGCGAATGCTTGCATATTATTCTCACATATTAAAGAATCAGATGAATGCCCTGATGTCATTTTATAGCAACTAGACGTAACCTGAAGGGCGGTGATGGGTTGGAATTCAAAAATCTGATTCCGCCGTCGGGGTTCGACTCCTGTCGTCTGTTGGCCAGAACCGGTGACCTTTGGAAATCGTCGCCTAAATGAGGAGGATTGTAAATACTGTAAAGTCTTGCATATATGTAAGGTCTCGTTATATAAATTTGAAAATCAGAAATTTCTGAAAAAAGTAGAATTTTGTGTGACAACCTTATAAGTGGGAGAAGGTCTTATAAAGCAAAGATTAGGAAGTCAGGCCTTATAAACGGAGTGGGATTTTGACCAAGTCAAAATCTGTGCGCGCATTGAGTCATGGGACCAAAATAAAAGATAATACGTAAAACTGCAAGTAATAAAATGAATTGCAAGTTTGTTTGTTTGTTTGTTTGTTTGTTTGTTTGTTTGTTTGCTTGTTTGCTTGTTTGCTTGTTTGCTTGTTTGCTTGTTTGCTTGTTTGCTTGTTTGCTTGTTTGCTTGTTTGCTTGTTTGCTTGTTTGCTTGTTTGCTTGTTTGCTTGTTTGCTTGTTTGCTTGTTTGCTTGTTTGCTTGTTTGCTTGTTTGCTTGTTTGCTTGTTTGCTTGTTTGCTTGTTTGCTTGTTTGCTTGTTTGCTTGTTTGCTTGTTTGCTTGTTTGCTTGTTTGCTTGTTTGCTTGTTTGCTTGTTTGCTTGTTTGCTTGTTTGCTTGTTTGCTTGTTTGCTTGTTTGCTTGTTTGCTTGTTTGCTTGTTTGCTTGTTTGCTTGTTTGCTTGTTTGCTAGTTTGCTAGTTTGCTAGTTTGCTAGTTTGCTAGTTTGCTAGTTTGCTAGTTTGCTAGTTTGCTAGTTTGCTAGTTTGCTAGTTTGCTAGTTTGCTAGTTTGCTAGTTTGCTAGTTTGCTAGTTTGCTTGTTTGCTTGTTTGCTTGTTTGCTTGTTTGCTTGTTTGCTTGTTTGCTTGTTTGCTTGTTTGCTTGTTTGCTTGTTTGCTTGTTTGCTTGTTTGCTTGTTTGCTTGTTTGCTTGTTTGCTTGTTTGCTTGTTTGCTTGTTTGCTTGTTTGCTTGTTTGCTTGTTTGCTTGTTTGCTTGTTTGCTTGTTTGCTTGTTTGCTTGTTTGCTTGTTTGCTTGTTTGCTTGTTTGCTTGTTTGCTTGTTTGCTTGTTTGCTTGTTTGCTTGTTTGCTTGTTTGCTTGTTTGCTTGTTTGCTTGTTTGCTTGTTTGCTTGTTTGCTTGTTTGCTTGTTTGCTTGTTTGCTTGTTTGCTTGTTTGCTTGTTTGCTTGTTTGCTTGTTTGCTTGTTTGCTT
The DNA here is from genome assembly GCA_030248135.1 of Theristus sp. LFF4_11. Classification (NCBI taxonomy): domain Eukaryota; kingdom Metazoa; phylum Nematoda; class Chromadorea; order Monhysterida; family Xyalidae; genus Theristus; species Theristus sp. LFF4_11. The sequence continues at coordinate 2,585 of JASANC010004093.1, forward strand.
GTTTGCTTGTTTGCTTGTTTGCTTGTTTGCTTGTTTGCTTGTTTGCTTGTTTGCTTGTTTGCTTGTTTGCTTGTTTGCTTGTTTGCTTGTTTGCTTGTTTGCTTGTTTGCTTGTTTGCTTGTTTGCTTGTTTGCTTGTTTGCTTGTTTGCTTGTTTGCTTGTTTGCTTGTTTGCTTGTTTGCTTGTTTGCTTGTTTGCTTGTTTGCTTGTTTGCTTGTTTGCTTGTTTGCTTGTTTGTTTGTTTGTTTGTTTGTTTGTTTGTTTGTTTGTTTGTTTGCTTGCTTGCTTGCTTGCTTGCTTGCTTGCTTGCTTGCTTGCTTGCTTGCTTGCTTGCTTGCTTGCTTGCTTGCTTGCTTGCTTGCTTGTTTGTTTGTTTGTTTGTTTGTTTGCTTGTTTGCTTGTTTGCTTGTTTGCTTGTTTGTTTGTTTGTTTGTTTGTTTGTTTGTTTGTTTGTTTGTTTGTTTGTTTGTTTGTTTGTTTGTTTGTTTGTTTGTTTGTTTGTTTGTTTGTTTGTTTGTTTGTTTGTTTGTTTGTTTGTTTGTTTGTTTGTTTGTTTGTTTGTTTGTTTGTTTGTTTGTTTGTTTGTTTGTTTGTTTGTTTGTTTGTTTGTTTGTTTGTTTGTTTGTTTGTTTGTTTGTTTGTTTGTTTGTTTGTTTGTTTGTTTGTTTGTTTGTTTGTTTGTTTGTTTGTTTGTTTGTTTGTTTGTTTGTTTGTTTGTTTGTTTGTTTGTTTGTTTGTTTGTTTGTTTGTTTGTTTGTTTGTTTGTTTGTTTGTTTGTTTGTTTGTTTGTTTGTTTGTTGTGATTATGCAAAATCACCGTGTCTTTCAGACTAGAACTTCACCTGAACGAGTTTGGTTGTTGCTGAATGACTCAAGCAACGATTGAAATTGACCGGAGTTGACTTTCTTTTGCAGCGCTTGCAGAATTGTCTCGATTTGTTCATCTGTGAGCTGTTCACGTGTACTGGTCTGTGCTGAAACGGAACGTTTGTGGTTACCAGTTTGATCTCGCCAAAATACAGAGCGCACAACTTTTACCGATTGTCGACGCACGTCGTGGGGTTTGGTGGAAGACGTCGGAGCCACCCGTGCCCGGCGCATTTGGTAGAAATGCCGCTAAATCGGGCTGAAAAGCAACATTTTAGACAGTTTCCACAAAACAATAAACGTCGCTTACGGATAACATACGTTTGAAAGCGTCGACTGTGATGATTGTCGATGTGGCACACCCAGCAAAGAGTTGATTGCATTCAGATTTCCATTCGGTGGCTGATGATGCGTTGAAATGCCCGTTGACCTCAGCAGTAAATTGCGCTCAAAATCCGATAACGTGCAGTATTTCTCTGAAAAGTTGTGAAAAGAACTGAGTTGGCGAGCATTCAAGTGATTTAAAGTTTTCAAATGCTGACCGTTTATAACGCCTCGAAACTGAATGTCGTCAATGCCAACGATATCAAAAGGCCCTTGGTACTCGCTTTGAATCACCAACTGCAATCAGAAGAGAAACTTACTGAAAAAATAAACATAAAAAAACACAAAAGCGGCTTTAATGACAAACCTGAAACGGAAAGTTGCGGACTGGAATTTCGAAGGCCGCAAAGCGCCATCCCCAGCTGTTCGACGTCTGAAAGTCTGCCAATAGCTCGAGGTTTTGAGTTGTTGGCGGCTGACGAATATAAATTTGCAATCGAGGCAGTGGTTGGCGAAATAAACCCGACAAAAATGTGTTCTTCCAGTAGTGAAACGTAAGATAGCCGGGAACCAGCAGACAAGGAATCGTGTCTGAGACGAGCCATGTGAACTGCGGAATGCCCAAATTGCCGCCAAGAACGTACGCAAAACTTTCGCCTGAAATTAAAAAAGCACAGTTTATTGCCACTTTGGACAAGTTCCGTTGAAGGGATGTTTACATTTTGTATTTTTGCAAATGTTTACCTTCGTAGGAGCGAGGTATCGAATGCCACGGGTCCAGGTAGACACCCGTGCCTGCTGTTTTCCAGTCACTTTGGTCTTCGATTCCATTGCTTCCGTTTCGCCACCCACGGCACACTGTTTCGAAGCCACACGCCAGGTCATTGCTTGATTCAATTCGTGCCACACCTGCGATTTTTTAAAACTGCATTTTTGGTACAGTGTTCGTTTGTTTTTATACCAGCCAGGTATGATGGCGAGAACAACGTTCAGTCAAACCCTAAAAAAACTTTTGCCGCGTCATGTGATACTATTTTGTGTTGTCGGACATATGCTGTGAGCAGAGCAAACCAAGGACACAACACAATAAGCAGCACTATTTCAAAACATGGAATTGAATTTTTTGATCCTAGTCAAAATCAGGTTGTGTCGTTCGGTTGTGCCATCAAGGAAAAATGAAACTGTTGCCGTGCCGTGCTCTCCAAATGTCATGCTTTATCTGCTTTTCCGCTAAGTTTATCGATCCGTTGTGCCGCACTTGACCTACGGTTACAGTCGAACTCAATAAAATGTGGAATCAGCTGACTGGTCGGCCGAGGGGAGGCTGCTCACACTCCGCACCCTTCTTTTTTCGTGGATCTGGATTCTATTGAAACGTGTTTCTTTTGAATGAGTGTGAATTTCCAGCACCCTTTTCACGCTAAAAATAAACTGAAAATGTTAGAGACTGCAAAATTCAGAATTTTTTGCTCAAAATGTATTTTTTGTTGACGACGACGACGACGTCGTCCGCTTAATTTTTGCGTGGGAACTGAAAGACAACAGCCTGAAAGGAGTGCGCTGTGTATGGTTTGCTGCGTGCACCAAGTAAATGAACACAGCAACTTACCAAAAACAACTTGAAAACGGTGAAAATGAAAGATGAAAGCAAAGTCGTCGTCGTGTCGTCGTCGTCCGCGAAGTCGGAACGCATTTTTTTAATTGCGGACGCATGTCGATCGGTCAGCTGGGAATGAAACCCCCTTCAGTTGGCTACACAGCGCACTTATTTCAGGCTTTTGTCTTTCAGTTCACACGCCAAAATTAAGCGACGACGTCGTCGTTGTCGTCAATAAAAAATGCATTTTGAGCTGTTGAATAAAAAAATCTGAATTTCGCAGTTCTCCAACCCTTTGAGTTTATTTTTAACATGAAAAAGGTTCTGGAAATTTACACTCATTCAAAAGAAACACGTTTCAATAGAATCCAGATCCACAAAAAAGAAGGGTGCGGAGTGTGAGCAGCCTACCCTCGACCGACCAATCAGCTGATTCCACATTTTATTGAGTTCGACTGTATACACTCAACACGTAGCTCAACACGCGTACACGTAGCTCAACAGATGGCTCAACAGGTATGTCAACACGTACACGTAGCGGTCACGTCACTGCATGAAATGCAAATAAAAAATAACAAGAAAAAAAGCAAATTTTTACCAAATCTGATGACAGATGTTAAAGCTAACAGCAGCACTTTGCGTATTATCATTTTTTCAATTATTCTAAGCAAAATTATCGCATTGATGTTCACTCAATTATTTATGCCGTCCCATTGTTGACATTTATTTATGGTTTCCATTTTTTTCAATGCTGCTTTCTTGAAACAAATGTTTTTGTTTGATTGAAAATACGCAGCACAACAAAAACTTGTCTAAATCCCCACAGCAAATACAGAGTCATCTACGCAAATTTTCGAAGAAAAAAGATGAAAGTCTTCACGTCTTGAAAAGTGTTTTCCAAAATAAAGTACATGTGAATGCACAGTGCAAGAATGCCACAACCGAAAAAAGACTTGCATTTTGAAGACGTCTCTGCCAATGTCTTTTTCAATATAGTGACACACGACCAATAGACAAGCACGGGTGAATACGAAAACCAAAAAAACGTAAAGGTGACGCCTTCAACCTTGCCGCAATCAGCAGAAACAAGTGAAAACGACGATGATTATGTGCAGACTACGTGCGACTCATCTCATTGTTGATTGATCTTGACATTATCAGTGACTCCATTCACTTGATTCATTCTGAGTGACACAAAGGTAAAATTTTGATGTGATGCGCGTGTGCAATGATAATCATCAAAACAACACAAAACGAGCTTCAGATTTCAACCAGAAAAGCAGCCGCAGTCATTAAGATGAGTAATTTAATTTTCAATTTGCAAACAAAGACTGTGTAAGCTGATAAAACGGAAATGTCGCGGCGATCGACGGCTAAGTAAGCGACTGCGATTCGGTGGCATGGGGGCATGCGGTTCAATGGAGATCAACCTTCACAGGACATTTATATTTGCTAGTGCGCAAGTGAACAAGTTTACACGTGAATGTTCAGTGCCACTGAGGTGACAACACCCCGTGACCTCGTTTCTTTTATTCAAATTCTCAAAGTTACTCATCTGTGTGATCACACAGACGATGGTTATGGTGAAACTATGTATACTGCTCGTCACATGTTTGTTGTTGGCAAGTATCCGTCGTCTAGAAATGTGGAGAAACACATAAAAACCAATATGAGGAGAAACTTTGAAATTTCAATCACGCAGTTGTAAAAATGAAGAGGACGTTACGATGACATGAGAGATGAGATTCATTGCCAAATAAAAATCTGTTTTGGCTGAAAATGTTTATCTGCAGCAAAAAGACAAAACAGTTAACGAGCACACAGTTAACCTGCAGTGATCATCCTTAAATTTTTTAAATCCAAGATGTCATACAGGTGCACGCACGCATATCACATTTAAACAGTTGTTGCGTGTGTATGCGAGCAACAACTTTAAAGAAAAATGTTCAATTCCATGTTATATGAATGGTGCAGAAAAAACTTGCAGTTGTTGGATGATTTTGGGATCGTTGTGTGCATTTTGGAAAAGGAATAAAAGACAGTGTCATATTTTTGGCATTGAAAAGTGCACGCACATTCACATCTTGCACTAAATCCGCAATTTATAAATTGGTTTTACCGCTGTGAGTCGTTCCGCAACGATGACAGGGGTGGAGCAGTGAGCAACAAAACTGACAAGTGCACAGCCGACTCAATTACACACAGCAATGACAACTTTTTTAGGAAAGCTTGATTGTGAAGTTTTCTAATAAGCCGCATGGAAAGTTACGAATGGACCGATTACCGGCATACAGTTGTACAAAAAAGCTTGATGTTAAAAAAGTTTTTTCAACGTCTCAAAGGGGTAGAAAACCCATTTTCCTTTTGTTTTCTCAATTTCAGTGGTAAAATCATCAGTTCAACCGCTAAAAAGTGCACGTTTAAAAATATCACTCACGCACGCATTCATCCTGGTAATTGGCTGCACATCACTGCAGTAGACGATTTGTCCAGTTTTATCATCGCGGTGAAAATTGAAAACCTGATTCAACTGATTTAAAAAATATTTTTTTTCACTCACGTGCACTATCGATCTGTTTGACATTTGAAGAATCGAAAGAGATTGAAGAAGGTTTGAAAACAAAACTTTGTACTGAAACTACACTGCGAAGTTTCGCATTTTTTTGTCTTGTGGCAATTGCGTTGTGAGAATAATGATAGTGAAAAACCTGAAAAATCCCGGTCACTGCTCATTCCTTTGGTGCATTCATGAACTTGAAGCAGAAATCATGCAACTAATGCTGCAATGTTTTTTAGTGAAACCTCACTGAAACCGCTGTGAAAAAATTAAAAATGACGTTAAAATAATGACGCACAAAGGTGAAAAATAAGAAACATTTTTGCATTACACTTTGAAGATGTTTTCTTGTATTTTGCCTGCTTATTTTGTTCATGCCTTGTTGTTCTTTAATCCCATAAACATCTCTATTTCTATTCATTCTGTCAAATACCCAAAACATTTTTGTTCTGAAATCAGAAAATGCGTCATGAACATTCCACGCGGGCGTGTCATCGAGATTCTATTTTATCCAAACGTGTTTTTAAAAAAACTGTGCACTGCGAAAAATTTATGTCATTCTTCATCGGCGTTAATTAACGTTTTTTGAATTGTAAAAACTGGCGTTGCTGCCTGCTGTCGTTTTCAACTGAAAAAACACCACAGAAATGCCTGAAAAAACGTAAAAGCTTGATGTGGATCTCCTCACAACAAAATTGAGACCGTCAAGCAACCATCCCATTTGTGCGTGGGGGACCGACAGGGATGATGTTTCGGCTCAGCGCCCCTGACCGACAAACCCGCTTCCCTTCCGAGCGCTAAGTCATCTAGCATTTGTCTGGCGTTTTATCAATATTAAAGCCCCGCCATCTGGTGTTGTTTAACGCCGATAAAATCGCCAGATTTTTTACAGTGTGAGTTTTCTTACAATGCACCAAATCTTACAAAACTTGTCTAAAAAGAAGTAAAAGCAAAAACTTTCGCATCAGAGCACACAATACGATGTTGACATTGTGCACATAAAGAAACAAAAAGTTAGAACGGCTTGTTTTTGGCAAATGAATTCAATTGCTGTTCCTTCGAACGCTATTGTTATCCGACGTCGCCATCAGCGTGCTGTCGTCTGCTTTCGGCGACATGGAAAGCGCGTGAAATTGATTATTGCTGAAGCTGAAGCTAAAAAACAATATGAAAATTCAAGAATTATAATGAATTTTCGTAATTTTTTATTGAAATTTTTATGAGTTTCCAGAACTTTTGTTGTAGTGGTCTTTTAGTGTGTTGCATTTGAATGAAGTCGCAGTGAAGTGACTTGAGTTGTTTGAAATATATGGCACAAACTTGAACGCAATGTGCGCGCCAGACTAAACTTTTACTTTTCTGTTGTACCCCTGGGAAAACAAAGGCATCTGTATCGTTTCAGCTAACCACCAGTTGTACTCCCACAACTTTTGCTTCTCTTGCGGTCATTTCATTCCTGATGCCTAAAATATAATTTTCGCAGTTAATCGCAAAACCATTTTTATGAATGTATCACAATGAGAATCTACTGAACAAAAAGTCAACTGCATGTTAGTCACGATTTTGTTCAGCTATCACTCAGCTGAACAAAATCGTGCAGCACGCAAAGTTGTTCAGTTTTTGTTCCGTTTACGTTCAAACGTTATGTAAAAAACTAGGAAGCCAAGACTGAAAACGCAGCTGAAAGCGCCACGTTTGCCTCTTTGTATTTTTGAAGAGCCCTTTCCATTTGTTTTTTACTTTGCACCGCTATTTCCATCATGGGTATTTTCATGTTTCACGTTGAAACACTGGCGCGCGCGGCAAGCTTGATTGGCAATGTTTTGCTGCTTTTCACACTGTTCACTCAGTCTACGAATGCACGCGGGCGTTCAGCAGTCATTGTGCAACTTCACGTTCGAACAGGCCGCACTGCTTAGCAACAATACTGAATACAATAGACAAAGACTCCGCAAAAGCGCTGGAAAATATAACGGCAATGCAAGAAATGTTGGCGCGCGAGATCGGTGATTTTTATTGCGATACATCACAGGACATCAGCCAGGAGAAATCTCATCAAATATGAAATGTCGCCCCCAAGGTGTACCGATTATGATCACTTTGGCTCGCCGCTCTTTTCTTTTGGGATCATATTGGTCGAATAACAATATCTCAACTATCTGTATGTTAAGAAATCAAGCGTAATAACACCCGAATACTGCTTTTCTGCCTCGCCATGAAACGCTTTCATTTTTCTTGTTTTTTTTTCAATTAAAATTCCTTTTCAGCAAGCGATGTTTTCGAAAACATTCTTCAATATTTATGCAGCAGCACGAATACGCATGACACGTGAGGTCCCTTGTAGGTCCATATCAAATCTCATGAATTCATCTTACGCATCGTGAGCAGATTTTATTATCTTTTCAACACAGCTATCTTATTTCGCCCAAGAAACTGCAAGAACATTCAGTCGCTGTGAAATCAGCAGTGTGGCTCTGGACGAAATATTGGCCATTGACGCACAATGAAGCGAATGGGTCGCGCTCTTCGGCGAACCGTCTCAGCAGACGGCCAGCGCAGTCACTCAACAACACAAGCAACTCAGAGTGGCAGCAATTCGGCGTCAACGTCGAAAGCACCAACCAGCAGTGCTACGCCGCCACGAGCGCACCACAGTCGAACAAACTCCAGTAATCACATCCACCGAATACCCGACTACAGAAGAGCGCCTTTTCTAACAGGTTACGCACTGGCACGGTGCACTGAGACGACAGACCCCGACCGGCGCGCTCGTGTCTCGCCGTCCATCAGTGTGCACTGCACATTTGAACAGCAATTCTCAATTTACGACGCAGCAAACAAATTTTTTACCGTTCATTCCAGAAGCCTGGTGGTATCCGAATGAACGTGAGACGAATCTGATCCGACTGACGTGGTCGAGAGAGCGCACGTTTCAGTGGGAGGTTGCGCACGGCGTCGTGTGCTACTTGCTGGACAAGCTGCCCGAGCCGACGCGCATGTTCCCGCGCATCTACATGGACGGTCGCGGCTCACGCAGCAGCGTGCAGTTTCGCAAGTTGGCCGGCGACATCGTTGGCGTCGTCGAGTTCACGGTCCGCCGCGGGTCACGGTCTTCGTGGGGGGGGCACCTTGGAGCGACGTCGTCCACAGTGCAGTGCGTTTGTTGCAGGTGCGCCACCTGCACAGCGAACGTCGTGTCGAGATGCGCCTGCGTGACGTCGGCGCCAAACACTGTCAGTTCGTGTCGCGCGGCTTCCGTGTCGCCTATTGGGAGCTGTTCAAGCCGGCGCTGAGCAGCGCCGTGGCGCTCGCCTGGACAGATGAGCGTTTCCCGCATTTGTCGGCCGAGCAGCGGGCGCACGCGCAGCGGCTCTGGGCGCTGTTGGCGGTGCTGATGGTGCGGCTGATGTTCAACGGCTTCTGCGAGGTGCTTGCTGCGATTGACAGATGCATCGACGAACACCAATCGAACGGCGCCACCGGCGCACACCTACACCAGTTGGCCATCAAAAAACTGCACTCAGATCCGTCGCCCTGATGAACGATTGATCACATCGATGGAGACTGCTTTGATGTCTGAGACACACAGTGGATTCTGTGTCTGTCGCAAGAAAGGTTGTTCGAAAAATTTCTAATTACCGTATCTAATTTCTTATCAAAAAATTCTGAAGGTTTTACATGTGTGGGCATTTGCAAATGATTTCTGGACAGCAAATAAAGAACCGTAGAATTGAAAAATTTCAAAACGACTTCTGCTGCTCGAACTCAAACAACTACAACGGGCAAAACGGCTCGTTCTCAAGTTTAGTTCAACGGCCGCTTGTCCAGTTAACTGAGTAACTGTAAAACTAAAAAAATTGATCAACTTGCTTAACTGGTTAACTGGGCAATAACTAGACCAGACAACTGGCCGCTGTATAACTGGGCAAAAAGCTTACAAAGTTAAAAAGTTTCAAGGTTTAAAAGTTACAAAGTTTTGAAGTTTATAAGAGCACACGACATGACCAGTTTTCCAGTTGTTAAGTTAACCAGTTAACGGGGCAACTGGAAAACTAAATAATTGGTTATCTGGACACTTGGCTAACTGGCTAATTAGACAACAGGCAAACTGGGCAACTGACAGGTCGTTTGTCCAGTCAACTGAGTAACTGTAAAACTAAAAAAAAATTGATCAACGTGGTTAACTGGGCAATAACCAAAAAGCTACGAACTTACAAAGTTAAAAAGTTCCAAAGTTGAAAAGTTACAAAGTTTTGAAATTTATAAGCGCACAAGTTCATAAGCTAACGCGCAAAAGCTTCTGTATATCTTTGGACAGTCTCTTCTTGACTATAATTAACGGATCACGATGATATAGAGTCCATTGTACATTCGGTGAGACAAAGCGGCGTCGAACACACTCCGCAATGTACAGTTTCTAATTTTGCGTTTTTTTCAAGAAGGTGCCGCAATATCTTGTGATGTGTTTGGATCTTTATGTATCTTTTATGCTGTAGTACATAAGTGCATGTACAATGTATGACATATTTTTTAAACGTGTCCTGCTGAAATGACGTCATGTGCCGCCAAACAAGTGATTGCCGTTCACAGCAAACCAGACTTTCCGTTTAGCCGGTTTCTTCCCGTAAACAAATGGTGAATGTCGAATCAGTCGCACCAAACTGAAATTTTAGTGCCTATACTTTGACAAACGGGCGTTTTTAAATCAAATGACGTCATTTTAGTCCGGGCACGTTTGAATAAATCCACAATAGTAATATTATTACTCAATGTTAAAAGATAATACTTTTGTTCAGTGCAGCAAATCATAACAGTCGGCAGGTTCTCGATGAGGACACCACTTGACTGGAAAAGGAAAAAACTGACAATTGTTTTTTATAACGTTGACAGAACCTCAGCTTGATAGCAAAACAAAACCAAAACCAAGCAGAAATTAACACGAATGACTAACGATTTGTCGAGCAGACCAGGCGAGATCACTTCAGCGAGAATGTGTTGGTTGGTGTGCACAAGCACTTCGTAGAAGCCCAGGAACGCATCATCACTTTCCTTGCTGAGATCTTGAATCATTCGCTCAATCTGTTCGCTTGAATTTGAATATACCTAAAAATACACGTACATGCGTGCGTGCTCGCTTCGTTGAATTCAGTGTTTAACAAAACTTTGAACTTGACTTGCAGCAAGTGGCGGAAACTCATCGAAAAAACAAACATCTTCAACGTAGTAAGAGTCGCATTGTTTTTCGGACATCACTTTTCTATTGACCATTTCATCTAATGTTTCGTTCAATTTATGATTCAGATCCATGTGCAGACAAAATGTCTGGACACTCTTCTGCAGCAGTTCACGACGATCCTTGCGCATAATGACATCAGTGATTTACGAAATACTGTACATTGCATCAAGATGAATTTAAAAACGCATATTGCTTGGCAAAAAAATACTACTTTTATTATTTCAATTTGGAGATACTAAAGAAAGCGAATGAAACAACATTCATACAGTAAAAAGTCACTTAGGCTAGAAAGCTACTCCCACATGTGCAGAATAATTACCACAGAACATCATCCTAGCTTAAAATTCTGCACATATTTGGCCACATGCAATATAACAAACAATAACGCAGATATCAGAAAATCAATCGATAATGGAAATGTGCCACTGGTACAAACACGCTGATCTATGACAAAACTACATAGCTTGACGTCATATGAACATCAATGAGGCATAAAATGAAGCCCCATATGACCACTTTAGTCATTTTAAGACTCGGTTTTCCTTCTAGCCACAGTTGGCAAATGTCTCTCGAATCAACTTGAAATACACCAGGTCCTGTACGTCCTGGACGTCTCGTAAATTCGAGACGTCTTGGATGTTTTGGATGTCCTGAATGTCTGTTTTGGTTTGCTGAACAGCCTGTAATTCCGAGATGACCTGTATATCCTAGTCCTTTGACTCGACGTTCTGAACTTCCTGGACGAACTGACCATATTGAATGGCCTGGGCGCTTTGGACATCATGGTCTCTTGGATGTCCTAGGTGTTTTGGACATCCTGAACACCCTGAACGTCCTAGATATTCAGACGTTCTGGGCGTCCTGGACATCTTGGACATCCTGGACGTACTTGACGTTCTGGATGTTTTGGACGTCCTGGATATCCGGGACATCTTGGAGATCCTAGACGTACTGGACGTTCTGGACATCTTGGACGTTCTGGATGTTTTGGACGTCCTGGACATCCTGGACATCATGGACATTCTGGGCATCCACCACGTCGTGGACCTCCTGATCATCTTGGACGTCTGGTATGTCCATGCCGCCAGGACGGCAAGTATGTCAAGGACGTCGAGGACGTCCAGGATGTCCAGGATGTCCACAAACTCCAGGACGTCTAGGATGTCCAGCATGTCCAGAATGTGCAAAATGTCCAGGACATCTAGGATGTCCATGTTGCCTAGAACGTCCAGGATCTCCAATACGCCTAGGGTGTCTTGCAGTCGAACTCTAAAATACAGGGTGAGCCAAAAAAAAGGTTCCAATTCTAAAATGCTCTCACTTGCTTGTGTTGAGTTGTTTCGAGCTGAAAATTGGAACACTATTAGAAAACATTTGGAGGTTTTTCTGACCAAATTTTTGTTATGGTATGTTGCCCCTATCACTCACTACAGCAAATAATCCGAAAAATATGAAAAATCGACAAATGTTGTAAAATGCAGAGGGTTGATTTAACTGTAAAAAAAGATCAAAAGAATGAACGTTGGTGACAGCCCGAATGTTCACAACACAAAAAAAAGATGAAAAAAGCAATATGAGTTTAAAGCAGCTTAGAAATACCGAATGCTGAGTTGCATTTGAACAGTTTTTGATCACTCCAATGTTTCACTTCAAGTCTGAGTGTGCGTAAGCGGTTCTGCTCAGAACAGATGCGAATTTATCTTTTCAAATCCAAATTGTTTTTTTTCCTTTTTTAATACTCAAAATTTGCCACTCTGATATTTTTACCATAGCAGACTGGTTGTTTTTCCGCAGTGAGAGATGCACTTCCATTTTCAGTCTTTGCTGCCATCATGGTTAAGTGGACGGCAGAGCAGCGAGTCTGGTCTGCCAATTGGTGGGAACATGCGAATAACTTTTCCACAGTGGTTCGGCAATTTCGTAAAAGATTCAATTTGACACCGCGTGACGATACATCAGTTCGGAAGATCGTTTATGAGCAATGATAAACAGTGAGATTATGGATGAACAGTGTTTTTTGTCAAAAATTGCTATTTTTTAAAAAAATACACTGTAAAAATGAACTTACGTGTAAACCAAAAAAAAATTTGATCACAAAAAACTCCCAAAATGTTCTAACAAGTGTTCCAAATTTTAAAACACGAGGTCCCTTTGTTACAGCTAAATCAACCCTCTGCATTTCACAACATTTGTCGATTTTTCATGTTTTCCAGATTTTCATTTTTTCAGCTCGAAACACCTTAGCACAAACCAGTGAGAGCATTTTAGAATTGGAACCTTTTTTTGGCTCACTCTGTATAGGGAATCAGATGATTGGTTGGAGGTCACGTGCATGCCTGCTTTCTGTGCAAACCAAGTTCTGCCCCACAGCAATTTCAGCTCAGAAAGCATGCCTCACGTGGACGTGATCGCCAAGTCGACGCTGATTCCCTATAATTTAGCGTTCGACTGTATGTACCGCATCACAATATCAACGATTTCACTCCACGACAACACTGGTGTGTACCGCGTCGCAATATCCCCTGTACATCACGTCAGTAATGTGTGCGCACAAACGACCCCACAAATCAAGTAAGGCAGTTCTCGCATGCAGAACTCCAACGGGAATGTCCTGTAAAAGAGACTTTGTGTTATCTGATAAAAGTTTTATTAAAACTCTAGAATCCTGCTAAAGTTGACTCGTTCATCAATTGACGAACGGTTTATTCACTTCTACATCTGTTCCTAGTTTCTATTACGTGAGTCCTCATACCCTCGTTTATAAATAAGGCCGTCGCGGATGTCTTCATACCGTGAAGTTCAACTTGTTTCAAAAAGCTTGATGCTTTTCGGCTATATAAAAGAGCCTTGTATAAGAATTCACGGTATTTTAGTGCTATTGGTCATTGTCAGCACGCACCGGTCTTTGCCGATTCAACAGTCGCTTCTGCACTGCCATGATCATTGCGTCTCTAAAAACGTCCCAATGTTTTGCTCGAATGCCGCGAGACTCAAATCGGCAGTGTGTAGCTGTGTGGGGTTTCAATTGTTTAACACTTTAACACTGGTGGTGTGGTGAAGCAATAATGCGCACGAAAAAAACAATCTCCAAACAACTTTGAATTTACCTCCAAGTTCGTAGAGGTACGCGTAGAGTGTTGTCTCATCGTCCAACAGTGACATGCTTCGGTCAATCACATGAAAACAGATTTTTATTTAGTCATCCTTTATCAATGTAAAAACATTGTCTGGCACAATATGACATATTGTTTCAACAAACACTGTCTATCCGCAATTCGGTTGCAAGCTGCAACTGCTCTTCCTTTAAAAAACTTATATTAAAATAAAAGTTGTACCCTGGCAAATGCGAGCGACTGCCGTGAAAACCAAACGGTTGTTCGGCGTGTGTGCAAGTGGCCGAAATGAGGGAACATTTGTGACTGGATCTCAGGCGCTTCAGCCACAGCGTTCGTGTAAATGTCCCTGCCAAGTGCCTCCAGTCTCCGTGGCTCTTCTGTCCAACTGAAGGAAGACGCTTGTTTCGAGAAATTGCAAGTATAAATGCGAAAAGTCGTGCTTTTTGGATTTTTGGCAGTCTGTTTATCTAACGACTTTATATTTTGTTCAACAATTTTTAATTTTTAATGTATTTCTCGAAACAGCGCCTTGCTCGCAGCAAACACACTTCGTACTCAGTGAGTGGTCGCCACCGGAGTGGCTGGCTGTGCTTCCGCGGTTGGCCGCTGTGATGCCCATCCAAGTTGAAAATCTGGAAAATGACAATAACATCAGTCGTTGATTGGTCGCTTGAATTGGCTTCTTCTGCTTTTTATGTTGTCTTATTGTCAAAAAAACATATTCAGTTAAGCTATTGCCTTGATTCTGCGACTTAGTGCGTTTTCAGACGCAGAAAGGAAAATTATGTAGTTTCATTCTTGATGCGGAAATTCAAAGAAGCCTGGTGTGTCGTTCGTATTTCCGGGGATTCGGAGCACTTTGACAGTATTTTGAATTGCCGCGGAAGCATGAAACATGTCATATATGAAATGAGATGAATGTTTTATATATGCCCGCATTGAGTCAAAAATCCCTGAAAAAAATCTAGAAACAGTCAAACGTACCATCTGACCACAAGGGATGCAAGCTCAGTGCACAGTAATCAATCCTTAGCAGTTCTGGCATTTTTATTAGCAAAATGGAACTTACTCACTTACTTTTAGCACGCCTACTTAACAAATTACTCAACAAATTGGGGGTTTTCTAATTTTTCCAATTCTATTGGAAATTTTATTGGTTCAACAGATTTGTTGAGTCAGTGCCCACTTGTGCTTGTGCGACGCTGATGCGACGAGCGTTGACGTTTTGAAAATGATACGATTCGCTTTCGTAGTTTTGATTGTTGCTGCTATTGGCTGGCTGCTGTTGAAGCTCACTTTGATAATAGTCCTCTGAGGTGATCGTTTCACTTCGTTTTGAACCAATCAACCTCAACGCAATGCCACAATTTGTTGAATCCAATGTAACACATCGTTCTAGACGATTGCCCATGGTTTACGGTAATTCCATGAAAGCCAGCTTACTGAAATTGTTTGTAGACATTTAGACAAGGGTCACACACTCTTAACTGGCTCTTTACTAGCTAAAAATGCAAACCAAATAGCTGCGTTGCACTTTACTTGTCAGCCTAATGAAGAGCGACAATTCTGTAACTTCAAATGTCTAACGTCAATTCCTATTGACCAAATTACTGATCTTTCAGTTCTCTTTGCACCTAAAAACTGTTTATTTCCTATCTCCATTTCATCATGCATAGAAAATGTAAAGTGAATGCAATTCTGCTTCAACAACTTCAGCAAAAAACATACAGTCAATCATTAATTGAAAATGTGTTTTTGATTTTTCAAAAACCTTCAAGCCAAATATTGCGTGCTCGGGATGTTGTTAAGAACTGCGTTGTTAAAACGGACATAATTATGAGGGAATTTTTAATTTCGTTTATTTTCAGTTTTAATAGTTCACATACATTTTTGTAAACTTGGCCTCTTTTTATTCTTTTTTTGAGAGCAGTGCCTTCAAATTCTCAGACATCGTCGCTTGAGCTTTACTATGAGTGTCTTACTCAAAGCAGTTATTCAAAAGCATTTTTCTGGTTTGTTTTTGCTCCTCAGTTCGGATTGAGTGGATTAAAGTTTGATGCCAAAAACACGGGTTACGCTGTTCATACAATGTAGATGTTTGAAAGAAGGACCACCCGACATCAAACACGGCCTTGCGAAAACGGAGCTCGTTTTTTATGTAACTTCAATTTCGTTTTGTTTTTATTCGCCCATTTCCCTTGAAAGCAATTGTTTTGGAGCAGTTTCTGGCAACTTATTGCGTTTTGTTTGCATGTTTTCCATATCACTCAGCCGGCGGTTTGTGCCGAGAACGCAGTGTCAACTTTGGCGTTCGTTTTGTTTCAGATGAAACGTTTTTCGCTTATATGGCTTCTGCAAATCATATTTTATTTCGCTGCCGGTCATTGAAAGCAATGTGACAATGCAGTTGGTGTTGCCGTTTCTTTGCTCGACAGTCGATTTCATTTTGCACGCACTACCGACGCCAAAACCGGCCACACGACACGGTATTTCAAAGAAAGTTGATTTAGAGATCGCCAGTTCAATTTGCATGAAAGTGTTTACCAAGTCTTGCAAAAACGAAACAGCGGCAATTATATCAGTGGCTTTGACATTCTTTTCACGACAAGCGCACCACCAGCAGCTGTGCTGTTGTAACAACAATGATACATGTATTTCATATCCATGTAAATTTTCAGTCGACGGCTCAGCAAGAAACGTAGTACATACATGGCAAAACAAACTCCAAAACACATTCATATAAAACTCAGCCAAGACAAGAGAACATGCTATTTGTTGTTGAGACTGTTGAAAGACCCATCAGACTCACGTCAATTTTGAAAATTCAAAAACCAATCAAAAAACCAAACAAAGTAACATGTTCGCCAATGGTTCCAGTCACAAACCAAAAGTCAATCCATTGGTTCAAGTTCAAAACAGCCACTTATGTTTTGTTTTGAAAACATCATTCAAGAGAGTGTAGCAACGCTGAGCTGAGCACTATCGATAGTTGAACAAACAAACTACCAAAATGCAATTTCATTTCTCTTCATGCGCCCATAAGTGGAACCATGGAATACAGTGCAGACGTATGGACGACACTTGTGACTTGTGATACTTTATATTCGCAGACATTTCTCGGACAAAACGTCGTACGTTACACAATGCACTTGCACCCACATGCGCCTGCTTCATGTCTTGTTTCGTGACGTAAAACTCAACGAAAGTTTTCAGCTGTCAAATGTCAAAGATGGGAAAACTGAAAGCACGACAGAACGATATGCGCAGAAAAAGAAAATCACAGAAGATTTAGGAAACGCGCTGTACTCAACGAGCGTACTGCACGTGACACACACTTTTTGTATGCGTCCTGTCGTACATACCATGTGTTTTTTCCGCTCAATTTTATTGTAGTTGACGTTTCTATTTTTAGTTCAAGTTTGTTTTTCACTTCTACCTTTTTATAAACATTTTATAAACATTCATCACAGTTGTTGATGAATCAAACCTTTTTTTACAAATACTCATTTTGTTGTTTTCACAGTTTTCTACTTCAAGCTGTTTGCGTTTCCTTGAATGCATGTACAAATGAGAAATTCACAGCATAAACAAAAAAGACAGTGAGCCTGCTTTCTGCGTGGCACCATGGAACAGTTGCGTCGTATTGTGCGTCGAGTGACCAGCAACAACACGCGCGTCTGTGAGGCAGCAGTCGAAGTGCGCGACTGTTATTCTGGCGAGAGTTCCGACTCCGATGATAATGATGACGACACGAAGACGACGGTGACGACGCACAGATGCATCGCCGGCAGCAACAAGCGAGCGTCCTCGTTGAAAGCGCGACTCTCACGAATGGCGCACGCAAACTGCGGCACCCGCATGCACGGCAGCTCGAGCACAACAACAACAACAGCAACGACGACGACGATGCCGATCAGTCGCGATCACTCGGTTTGCTCGTACGCGTCCACGGGCAGCGTGTCGTTGCAGCGGCATCCGCTCTCAACCAGCCTCGGTGAACCGTTCGACCTGGACGCGCACTACGAACGAACGGCGGTGGACGTGCGCCTGCTGCAGGCCACCTGGCCCACGGATGCTCGTGTGCAGCGTGCGATCGTCGTGCAGCTGCTCGCGGTCGTGTTCGCAAGTGAGCCGGTCGACGCGAAACGCCTGTTCCCGAAGCTCGCCAGGTACAACACTGTTTCATGTTGCAGTCCTGCCTGCGTTGAAGCCGTTTGCAATCGCTTAACGAATGGGTCACCGTTGTTAACGGAGGATGTACGTTTCCCATGACATCGTTTGAAAATGCACACGGTGGCGAGCCATTCCAAATGACCTGAACACGATTTTGAAACGGAACTGAAAACTTAAAAAAACTGAACGTTGTATACATTGTACGTCCATGGAAGTGTGACAGTGTGGCAACTTTTGCTTGCAGAGGTGCGCCAACGCGCTGGGCGTCAGGTGACGCAGCGTTCGAAGGGTTCGCTGAGAATTTCATGCTGGCCATTGGCAACGTTGTGATGCATCTGCAGCAGCCGAACAACGTTCACAGATATCTCGTTGATCTCGGCGTCGCTCACTTCCGATTTGCGGCGCGTGCATTCAGACAGCGGTCTGTCTGCTGTGTGCTGTATTGTTTGCTTCGAGTTTGTTTAGAGGGAGGGGGTGGGGATCAGAGGAAAATGTGTGGAGTGTCGCCCTGTGGGGTAATGGATCATTTGATCAACAATCAACAATGACTGCTGCACGACGAGACTGGTCTGAACCGTGATGCATCATTATCAAAAAGAGGTGCATGTGCAGTGGCGGTGGCCCCTGCCCTTTAACACAGGAAAGAAAAAATGCAAAAACCAAATTGATCATTTTCACCTTATCAAAAAGGCTTGGCTTAGGATTAGGATTAGGTTTAGGATCAGAAACTTACAACGACTCATTACAAGCAACCTCAGATCAAAAATCAAAAAAATCACTTTTAAGAATGCATACAAATCAACTGAACTGTTACACCGAAAACACAAGAATACGCTTTTATACGCTAAAACCACAAATCAGAAAAGAATAGTTTAGCGTCTAGAAAAAATAGTATTGGTATCTCACTCAGAATGAAGTGGCTGTTTGAGAGCAAAACTATCCTGTCCAAAAAGTGACTAAACAAAACTTCAGGTAAACCAAAACTTCAAAATAACCGAACTGTTGTTACTATTGCCTGGTCTATGTCGAAAACTGAATAAAAACAACAACAATAAAAACAAAATGTTTGCAGACATTGGGAGTTGTTCGCTGACTCGCTGCATCGCGCCGTTTGTCGAGTTGCATTCATTGAACTGCCGGCCAAAATGCAACGTCAACTACGTGTAATTAACAGCCTAATTTACAGACGTTTTGTCAGTTGCCACTCACTAAATGTCATGGATTGTTGTTGTTCATAAAAGAGTTGTTGATTGTTTCTTGTTGCGGTTTCAATAGTCTAAGGGGCATTAATGAAGCAGTATTTACAGTCCAATTCTTTAACATACTAACTAGCTGATTGGTTGGTGATTACGTGATGGTCATGGATTCTATGCAAACCAAACTCCGCCTCCACAGCACAGAATGCATGCGTCATCCAAACAGCTAGCTGGATATGTTATAGAGATAGACTGTAGACACCTGGCGCTTCTTTTTTAAAACGCACGCGCACGTGGCATCGACATGCTCATGCTCATGATCCACTAGCGCGCCTGCACACGCTCCGGCCTCAATAAAAACTGGTTCAAAACGCAATTGTTCTGACATCTTACTTCTTGAAAAGGCTTGGCTTAGGTTAGGATTGGGTTAGGATCACGTTAGGCTTAGGATTAGGCTTTAGGATTAAGATTAGAATTAGGTCCGTTTAAACAATGTCCGACAACGAGCGTGTCGGTTTTTAGAAAAGAAGGGCAACCCTGTAGACAGACACCGCGCACCCATTTTTAACGCAGCTACGCGTCACTGAATACGGCTTCATGAATGCCGCTCTAGCTTCATGCTCTCGGTTTACTGACTTGCTGACTGCAGCAGCTAGACTGTTTTCAATGTTTTGTTTTTAATTGGCAGGTTCTTTGGCGTCATTTGTGCATCTATATGTGTCGCACAATGTGCATTGGGTTCACGGGCGCAGTTGAGGCATACACTGCCTGTGAGACGCTCAAGACGACCGCAATCAGACGAAGTCGCTCGTATGATGTCGCAAAAATGCTTGCCTGATTCCTGTTTTTTTTGCAACACCGCTTTTGCAAAAGCAATGATACTAACTCAGATTTTAACAATCTTCCTGAAACGCTTCTGTTATTTGCTTGCACGTCTTGAGAATTCAGGCCAATCACTGTGAATTTTGTAATATTTGCCTGCGTATTCTGGTATTCCGTTGGTGGGAATGGGGAGAAAGAACTGAGGTACTGCGGACTTTTCGACTTGAAAGTCTAAACAAAAATGTAGCTTGATCAAACTGAAACCTTTGATTTGTCATTTGTGTTTGTTTCTTGTTGTTTTTTTATTATGTTTGTTTGTTTTTCAACCAGTTTCTTTTTCGTTTTAAAATAATACATAAAGTTCGCTGTTTGCGGTTTCGCCAGGTGGACGCATACCGCGGTGCCCCCTGGCTCGTCAGTGCGACGGACACCAGGCAGAACTGCCGAAGGTGTTTTACCACAGACAGATCTTAGAGTCTGGAAAAAACATCAGCAAACAAAAGTAGTAAATTCTCACAAAATCAACCATCCCTCCCGGGCTATAAAGCCACAAGGGACTTTTTTAATCTTTTTTTATCACTTTAAAAAAAAATTGATTTTTGTTTAACAACCCTAGTCTATAGTTAAGGTTAGCATAGTTTGGACCCCCCCTCACTTTTTGGTCGGCACCCCCCCCCCTCCCCCACGGCACCATACCCCCCCCCCCCCTTCGAAATCTTTTTTGGGCCCGCCGCCCACGGTGCTGCTTTGGGGGGGGGGCGGTCAAAATTTTGAAATTTGATGGATACATACATAGTTGTTCCAGAGCCGAGGGGTTGGGGGGGGGCGATATAGATAGCTGGAGCAAATTTTCCAGATAGATAGATAGCTGGAAAATTTTGGGGGGGCCATGTGACTTTGGGGGGGGCGGTCAAAATTTTGAAATTTGATAGATAGATAGCTAAAACGCTAAAATACTAGAGTTGCCACGGTAGGCCTTTTTTGGTCACGGTACGGTTTACGGTTTGAGACGCAATTTTTTTCACGGTTTCGGTACGGTACGGTAAATTGAAAAGCTCAACGGTACGGTTTTCGGTACGGTTTGAAAAATTTTAAAATCGCACGGTACGGTTTCGGTACGGTTACCGTGGATTTTGAATTTACACGGGCGGTAAACCGTATTTTTACGGTTTAAAATTAAAAATTTTCAAAATGCACTGTGCTTCACTTTTTGTTTCTCTCTGTGCTATTTTGTTGTGTTGTATGTCGCCGTTCTCGTTCAGTCAGACAAGCAATGGAAGCGGTAGTGGGACAAAAACAAAACACAAACTTACACCATCTACCTACACCATAGCAAGAGTACAGGAAGACCCAACCGAAACCTAAATCTACCACATCACAAGGTGGACCAGCACAGCACCAGAGTCAGACCAGCTGAACCAACCCTGCGCTGCGTAAGGTGTGAAATCAAGATAATAAAGAAACAAATTGCATAGTGAATGGAGTTCAGTTGATGTGTGGACGCGGCGGGTGTGATTTTACGAATACGGAGATACGATCTGCCTGCGCTGCGTGCAATAATAATAAACGATTTTGAATTTACGCCATTGCAACAAGCTACATTATTAATCGCCAAAGGGTTTGCTTTGCTCAACCAACATTACAGAACAGAGACAGTGAGCTCAGCTCGACTCACACATTTAACGGTGAACGGTGACGGTCCACCACTGCTCCACTCAGCACATACATTTATTTTTATTCATCATATGCCACATACATATTCCTTTTCCTTTTCCTGGAAATGAAACCGATTCGTTGTCGTACTGTTCGTTGTGGTAGCGGTGGTGAGCTGAGTCCTGAGAGCGAGGCGACAAAACAGCATTGACTGTGGAAAATCATATGTTCATTAGTGAAACGCTAGTCAGCTGGCAGGCACCACGGCTGTTGTTGCGGGACGCGGGTGGCTAGCTGAAAGATTCAGTTACCTTCAACGTTTGTTTGTTGTTCAAATGTTTGTTTCAAGCTTTTCGATTAGGTGTCAATTCTATGTCAAAGATGATTCTTTTATAACTCTGTTTCGCTAATTTTGCAATCGTTGACAATTTTTTTAAACTATTTGAATTTGCTGCCCCCGTTTGTTCTCGGTTAGTTAAGTTAAACTTGGTTAAAGTGAAGTCGTTCCCGTTAGACTTTTTCTGCGTGACATAAACTTGTTTAAACGTGACTTGATTGTTTGACAACTTCATTTTTCAAAGTCGCTAAGTTTGACCCGAAGAGGCCCCTTTATTTTTTTTATTTTACAGAACTGGCCGGGAATCGATACCCGTTTATTTGCACAATCCCATTTGTGTTTTTTATGCCCGCTTTCGCACAAAAATGTTTTTTAAACAATATTATTTCAGTTTCTACTGTTTAAAAATTGCAAATTTGTGTTCACCAAAATTTTGCTTTTTGAAAGTCACAGAATTTTAGTTAAAATCTTGTAAAAACTGCTGTTTGTTTAGTGTTCTCACTCACAGTCACAATCGATCTTCATGACCTGTTTTATTGTCATTAATTATTAATTAGCGCGTGTTTTATTTTAGTTTTTTAGTATACACCAAAAAAAACTAAAAAAAGTAATGTGAAAGCCGTTGATTTTTACAACGGCACAAAAAAACAAATAAAATTTTTATGTATCCGTGGGACATGCAACCTATATGATACCAACGAAAAATCAAACGCACGCCACGCCACACACAGCGCACGCACACAAAAAAAGCTTGGTAAAACCGTCAATTTTAGAAAAAATACGACGGTTTCGGTACGGTTTGCCAAAATTTTGCCACGGTACGGTCAACGGTACGGTAATTGTATTTTGATGACGGTACGGTTTTCGGTACGGTTTGGAAATTTTAAAATCGCACGGTACGGTCACGGTACGGTACGGTAAAACCGTACCGCCCGTATTTTTACGGTTTTTACGGTTACCGTGGCAACTATATAAAATACTATAAAAACAGCAAAATAATGCTAAAAATACACTAAAAATCATGTATAAATGCATATTTTACCTAAAATTAGCGAAATTTTCAAGAATTACAAGCAAAAATGGTCAATTTTGATCAAAAGTTGACTCATTTTATGTCTTCGAAGACAAATTTTTTTAGATAGATAGCTGGCTGAGAAATTTTTTTAGATAGATAATAGCTGAGCCGAAAAAACCTGTCTGATAGAGATAGATTCGAAAAATTTTTGGGGGGGCCGGCGTTAGGGGCTTTGAAAAAAATTTTTTTATTTTTTTTTGTTTTTTTTTTAATTTTGGATTTTTTTTTCAAACTTAAAAAAAATTGGAAAATTTTTCTTCTACTTTGCTCTGAAAATTCGATTTATGGCATAATTTTTTGAAAGTTCAAACCAAATTTTCTTCCCAACTTCTTTGTGTGCTTAGGTAAATGTCATTATTTGGTCATTTTGACCGACGTACTCCATGTTTTTCGTTTTGGATGACTTCTAGAGTCAATTTTTAGCGTTGAAATGACTTAACTGAATTGAAATATCGTTTCAGAAATCGTTTTCTTGCAACTTAGAACATGTTTTTCAGTCGGTAGGCCATGAGATGAACATGATATCTTGTTGATTGGCGTATGTTATAGGTCTACAATGGAGTTGTGCGATATATTGTTAAACAATTGGAGCGGAGATGTTGGTTAATACCACATCACACGACCGTTTTTCAGATACCCGATAACATGGCCACATGTTAAAACTTGCGTGCTGAGCTAAACTAACGTGTTAAACTTGCGTCTGTCAGTTGCCCTCAACGTGATCGCGAAATCATGGTACGTGTTTTCGATACGATGATTTGAAGAGTGGGCTCTCGCCATGTGGCAGATAGCATAGCTGGTTGAACCTGAAAGTAAGTGTCTTGGGGGGGGCGACCGGGTTGACAGGGGTTGCCGACTTAGCTACAGCAAACAGGAATTTTTGAACACAGTCAAATTTTGGTAATTTTCTAAAGAGCAACAACTAAGAACGGTTCAATATTCAAGTACACGTCGAAAATTGTCCTGTTTTACTGTTGAAAATGCAACTTTCCCTCTATGAAATGGACATAATTTCAATAAAACACGATTTTCGCTCTTATAGTTTTCCGGATCGTTCTGAAAATAGTCTAGATGAACTCAGCTCGACGAGACGCTTCGAACGAACCTAACTTGTAAAAAATTAAAAAAAAAAATTTTTTTTAATAAAAAAAAATCCGGATTTTTTTCCCCTAACCCTAGGCCGGCCCCCCCAGGCCCCCCCCCCTAGAACAACTATGGATACATAGCTAAAACGCTAAAAAGCTATAGAAACAACAAAATAATGTTAAAAATAGACTAAAAATCAAGTATAAACGCGTATTTTGCCTGAAATTAGCGAAATTTTCAAGAATTACGAGCAAAAATGGTCAATTTTGGTCAAAAATTGACTCATTACATGTCTTCGAAGACAAAAATTTTTAGATAGATAGCTGGCTGAAAAAATTTTTCACATAGATAATAGCTGAGCCGAAAAAACCTGTTTGATAGAGATAGATCCTAAAGCTTCATTACTAAAGCGCACGCGCACGGCATCGGCATGCTCATGCTCATGATCCACTAGCGCGCGTGCACACGCTCCGGCCCCAACAAGAACTTGTTCAAAACGCAATTGTTCTTGCATCTTCCTTCTTGAAAAGGCTTGGCTTAGGTTAGGATTAGGTCAGGATTATGTTTAGCTTGGAATTAGGCTTTAGGACTAGGTTTTGGTTTGGGCTAGTTTAGGCAACGCCAACCAGATAGATTCGAAAATTTTTTGGGGGGGGACAAAGGCCCAAAAGCCCCAGCCCCCCCCCCCCCTAGAACAACTATGGCCCCACCCCCCCTCTAAAATTTGGCAAACACCCCCCCCCCCCTACCCAAGGTCCCACTTTCGCTACTGGTTCGAAGTTCCGCCAGAGTTTGGTACCTTAGGGTTTCTGGAACCGGCGCGCGAACAAATAAAAAAAATAGCCACAACAAAATGGAAGAACCAACGGAAGCTGAAGAAAATGAAATGACGATTTGTCGTTCTTGCCGTCCAGTTCTCGAGCAAATGCAAGAAAACCTGAAAATTGCTGCCACTCATGGACTGAATCTTTTGCACCAGAAAACTGACCTGGAAGAGCAACTGGCGGAGAAGAGCAATAAAATTCAGGTGAATACTGTCAACAAAAAAGTTTGTTCTCCACTGCATAAGCGTGATTGGTCATGCGAGATTGTAAATATTCATTGTTCAGGAATTAGACCATGAACTTGTGAAAGCACGTCAACGGGTTGCCGAGAAAGATCAACTGAATGCAGACTATGAGGTGGAAGCGGATAAAATAGCAAAGGAGCACAAGGAAGCAATGCAGATTGCTCAATTAAACCATCGCGCTCATCTGGAGAAATGCCTTGGAGAGCTGAAACAGGTCAGTGTTCAAAGATACGTTGGTGCACCAGTGCGCAAGTTTTTGGCTATCCTATTTTAGTCTCCAGTATGACAACTGCGTAACTATTAAAAAAAGTTTATAACGTTCTTCTCAACAAATTAAGTTGAAAAAGTGAAAATCGAGGTTTTGACTTGTTTTTTGCAGCAATTACGATCAACAGAATTAGAATTGTCCGAGCGAAGTGCCCAGTTGGCGAGTGCATGCACAGAACGCGACGAATTTTGACTTGTTTTTTGCAGCAATTACGATCAACAGAATTAGAATTGTCCGAGCGAAGTGCCCAGTTGGCGAGTGCATGCACAGAACGCGACGAATTGAAAAGACTGTTGCAAATCAAGCACAACGAATCTCTCGGCAATCTGTCCAGTTTCAACGGTGACGAACTGCGGGCGGATCTGCAAGCGGCGTTGCTTGAAAAGGTCGTGAAACAGAGCTTTGTTTGTGAGCATCCTCCAAGTCAAAAGTCTCAATTGGTACGCATTTGTCAGGATCGTGTGCAAGCAGAACTCGCCAAGTTGCAAACGGACTTTGACAACAAAACTGAGCTGTTGCAATCGCAACTGCAGCAAATCGACGCATTGGCCGAGTCACTAAAGTACAGCGAAGAAATGTGCGACGAGTACAAAAAGTACATGGACGTAAGTGCAGCATTTGAACAGTGGTTGTTTTTACCGTAATTTAGTTTGAAATCGTCACGTTCTATTTGTTTTTTTTCAGAATGCAAACAAAAAAGCTGAAGATCTCGAGCAGCAATTGAGCGATTATAAAATACAGCACAGCAAGACGCAGCGAAAAGGCAATTCGATGTTCTCGGAGGTTTGATGAATGGAGAATACAAGAAGTTCGCTGTTTTTGCGGTTTCGCCAGGTAGACGCATACCGCGGTGCCCCCTGGCTCGTCAGTGCGACGGGGCTCGTGTACTATTCCGGCCCGCGAAATTCCGGCCCGAAGAATTCCGGCCCGCTCATTCCGGCCCAAAGAATTCCGGCCCGAAGAATTCCGACCTGAAGAGTTCCGGCCAGACAATTCCGGCCCGAAGAATTCCGGCCCGATGAATTTTCGCCAGCACGAACAATATTAAAGCACACGAAGTGATTTTTGGTAATAAAATATCAATGTTCACGCCGTGAATAAATAAATTCATACAGCTAGTTTGAAGCTTTGTTAGCCGTGTAGAATTATACCTGAGTTTTTTTTGTTCCAGCAAGTTGAACATGAACATGACTTGTGATACTGCACTAGTGCTCCCCCTCGAAATTTGCTGGACACTCCACCCAGCAAAATTTGCTTGAAATTTTTTGAGACACCGAAAAAAAGTCACGTTTGAAATAACGAAAATGCAAACCAGCCAGCAAGATTACGCAAGTCAAAAAATGCAGAAATAATATCAAGAAGGACAAAACACACAGCACAAACAAAAATCAGTTAATAATTGATGGTTAGTGATAAGAAAAATAATCTTTTTGTTAATTATTTTGGAAAAAAGGTTCCTCTTTCTAAAAAAAATCAAACAAGACAAACATTTTTTTGAACATCATTGAAAATACACTGTAACATGTGAACATCGATATTTTATTACTAAAAAATCACTTCGTGTGGTTTAATATTCTTCGTGCTGGCGAAAATCCATCGGGCCGGAATTCTCCGGGCCGGAATTCTTCGGGCCGGAATTCTTCGGGCCGGAATTATCCCAGGCCGGAATTCTTCGGGCCGGAATTCTTCGGGACGGAATTCTTCGGGCCGGAATGAGCGGGCCGGAACTCTTCAGGCCGGAATTAGCGGGCCGGAATTGTACCACCCCCGTGCGACGGACACCAGGCAGAACTGCCGAAGCTGTTTTACCACAGACATCTTATAGTCTGGGCAAAACATCAGCGAACCTAGGTAGTAAAATTTCACAAAATCAACCATCCCGGGCAATAAAGCCACAAGGGACCCGGTGTTTTGCGAGTGTATACAATTGCATATAAAATACGATAAGTTGCTGTTTCTGTCTGATGCGTTTCTATTGTCTTTGCTTTTAGTTCTGCGACTCAATGAGCGCATACAAAGGCAAACAGTTGCATCCATTCAGAATTGGTGGAGTGACTCGTGTCCCTTGAGGCACGGCTGAGTCACAGTTTGAATTTCCGCATCAAACATAAAACCAATTTCTTTGACACGTCTGCAAACGCAGTGAGTCGCAGGAGCAATGTGACAGAAATTCATGAACAATCGCAAACGCGTTGTAGCTGGACGACCAGCGGGTGCGTGTGGAGGCAGAGTACATGCGGCTGAAGGAGGAGGCGGAGCGCTGCAAGGCCGAGAAGGAGCAACTGGTTGCTCGCGAGCGCACGCTGCACAACGAGCTCGCACTCGCCGTCCAGTTTCGCACACTCCCGAACGTTCCCGTCAGCAATGGTTGCTTCCATTGTCATTCTTGCTTATTCTTATCCAACTTTGATTTATTGCAATGCGGTGTCCTGTTTTGGTGTGATGATTCTTGGACGGTTCTCAATTCAACATGCTGCAGTGCTGGGCAAGATTTCAACAACCTTCTTATGAAAAACAAACAGTCGGCTGATGTTTTTCGTTAACGTTGTGATTGGACACTGTAAAACTAGAAAGTTGAACTGAACATGAAATGAAGCGCGTGGTTTGAATTAAGAACGAGGCTTGTCCGCTTATCGACGTCGACCGACTAAAAGCGCGCGTCGTCCGGTTGTTGGTGAGTGGCGTATTTGCTGTTGATTGCAGCGGGCGAGTGCGAGCTGCTGCGTGCGCAAGTGAGAACGTTGAAGGCCGAACTGCTGGCGGAGCGCTCGCAGGCAGCGAAACTGCGCCACTCGACCATTGGCCTGGCGCATGTGAGCACGAATGCGGCCGCAGCTGGCGGCGACGTCGAGCGAGTGCTGCAGACGCTCTACGTCACGGAACAGTGCGTTCGCTTCAGCGGATCATGTATTTCATTGACAGCGATATTTTAATGTAGCACTAGCACCAATGCTGCAAACAGACCACAGTTTCGTAACCACTGTAGTGTTTTGTAATTCAGAAAGACAAACGAGAAACTACACGAACGTCTCGCACGCCTGGACACGCAGGCGTCGAAGCACACCGCTGAAATGCTGCACGCTCGCAGGGTGCAGGACAGACTCAGGGAGCAGTTGGCGGCGGCACAAAGGCAGCTGACGCTGAAACAGATTGCCAATGAGCAGCTCAGACACGAACTACGTGAGTCTGCCTTCTGCATCGTTCACTCGTTCACTTTGGCGAACAAAACACTGAACCAAAATAAATAAACCGTCCACTTCTGCAAACTGATAGTCGCAAACGGCCCGTCCTGGAGAAAATGATCTCTCGAATCGGGAGACAACAAAATCTGGTTTTGGATGGAGATGCGTACATGACTTGTGAGGCCACGCCTCTTCTGCATCTGATGTTGGTCAGTGGTCAGTTTTATAAAATTGAGGAGTGTCTGACAAATGAGGAGTTTTACTCCAGGGATGTTGCAAAAGTCAGACCGTGATACAAAGTCTGGATAAATTAATGTAGAGGTGAACCGGAAATGTTGATCAATTCACTGAATTTTGCAGAAATATCAATTCAATATGAATATTTGTTCAAAAAAGAACTTTGGCTGCAATCATTCAATTGGGCTTTGTCATGGTCTAACTTTTGGAACACCCTGGACACTTGGAGTGAAACTCCTCACTTTTTAGACACTACTCACTTTTATGAAACTGACCACTGGCCGAAATATTGCTACAACAAGGTTGATTGGTTGGACAGTTTTTGTCGTGTCTCAGGTGGCAGCATGAGCAGTGAGCGAGCGCAGTCTGCCAAAGAGGGCGCAAACACACAAAAGGCGGCAGCAGCGCCGTGCAACATCGAAGTGATCGTGTCCGAATGGCAACTCGAGTCGCAACAGAAGGAGAATGAAGCCGAGTGCACAGCAGAGAGCAGTTGGCAGCACGCTGGCACGCGTCAGAGAGCGATGTGCGTTGACGCCGGCGGTGGTGGTGCACACACAAGCGACCGTGACAGCAAAGTACGCGGCGCACAGACACGCTTCGCGGACACAATCACTGAACGCAGCGGCGGCGGACACGACCAGAGGCGCCCGTTGAAGTTGCACAACGCACAGCAGACAAAGCCGCAGAGAAGCACACGCCAAAAGGGACGCATTGTGCACTCGGGCCCGGCAGCGTTGGTCACTGAGGCACAGCCGGCAGAATGCAAGCAGCAGTGAAGCTGCGAATGTCGCTGTACACGCAGCTATTGGCATACATGCTACTTCATCACCCACCATGTTGTGTTTTTTACGTTTTTTATCGTGAACGCAGCTGGCTAACGTCATGGTGTAGAAGCCACGCTGAACCGCAAGTCCAACTAGTAAATCTGCGTGCGGACTGCGTTTTCAAGGAGTTTAGCTGTGCTGAACGTGGTTTATTCTTCTCCAATTCATGTGTATATGTAGTGAGCGATTGTACATGCGTTTTACTGGTCCTGTTATTGTTATTTACGCATTTCAGCATCATTTGCTTCTCTTCTCTGCCCATTTTATCCATTCGTCGGATCAGGTGTCATCTTTTGTGCTGCAAACGTGCTAAAATTCCGAAACAGGTGCGAATAATTCCAGTCTTATTTTTTCATTTGTTACACCAAACTGTAAAAATGTGGCCCAATTTGAGTAAAAATCCAGCTTTGTCTATGGAACTTGAACAAGAGCAGCGTCATGTGCGGTTATGTTGAACAAAACGGCAGTTTGATGAACACCACGAAAGGAATGTAACTTGTCATCTGCGTTCACACTGCCACGGACAAAGACGGTCCAAAAGTGTCAATTCACGGAGACACTGCTCAAGATTCGGTGGATATTACAAAAATCATCCTTGTTCTTGATTTTCAGCACAATGTAACTATTGTAACTCTTGGTGTGACCTGACCAGCGCAACGCGCAGTGAACGCAGGTTCCAAATTTATTTTACCAAGGAGGATTTTATCAATGAACTGAATAGTTTTTGTGACCATCAGAATTAAATTAGGAAAGCCTGTGAAGATATAGATACCACGAATTTTGCAAACAAACGGAATCTTCAAAACAGAACCAACAGCCTTGCCCAGTATACACAGAACACTTCTTCGGAACGATTCGTAAGTGAAAGCTGACAAAACGAAACAACCGGCAAGCACAACATTTTTAGAAACCAAAAACGTCTGATAAGTGATTAGACGAGAATGCAGCCATAAAAAACGTAACCGGGGTACAAAAAAGCAAACCCAGAACAATGGAAAGTCAGGTCATGTGCGTCTCACATGGATTTCGGAAATAAAGCAACGGAAGACAAAAATTACACAGCGATTTTTTGTCGACCAGAATGCTGTTGGAAAAAGCCGTGAAAAGCAATAGATTTATCATGTTATTCATTGATCACGTACAGTTGATGCTGCCGAAGCTCTCAGGTCAGGCAATTAAATTTCGATTCTGCACCGTCTTGCAATTTTAACACCGTGTCACGTGATGCAGATTCTAGGAACTCTTTTTTAGTGTTTTCTCACGACTTAGCTAAGTATGACAGTTACCAGTACCTTTTATGGTGCACTGTTTATAAAAACATAAAACCACAGTGAAAACACCACACACCTTCAAACAAGATGATACCATTCAAAGTCCAAATTGGTGCAATGAACGTAATGTAACAGGCAGATGAAAGGATAAAATCAAGACCAACGTTGAAATCAAGCATTATGGTTGAATTAGCAAATGTAAGGCAACAGTCCACAAACGTGCGGCCAAAAAAAACAAACCAAGATTGGACGAACAACAAAACGTAAAGAAACCTTGATTCCAACAATAAATATAGCGAAGTGAAACAGATTCGAGACTCCAAACATAAAAAAGAGAAAAGTGAAATGCGGCAAGGCACCAGAAATGTGACAGAGAATGTTCACTATTATAAATACTGTGTTTACGAACACTTGTTTCATGAATCATGATCAACTGCAGTGCAACGGTCCATATTTGCTATCCTCCATCATCTGCAATAAAAAAGAACACTGGTCAAAAAGCTATGTTGCATACTTTTGCATACAATGCCTCCCAACGCACAAGCACGACACCGACCTGTATGAGGGAGTCCAATCCAGTGAGATATCCATCCTCATGGTTGCCTAGTCTCCAGGTGGCACGGTGTGTCAACGGGGCATGTCCCTGCGGCACTGGCAACGCCTTGGCAAAGTCAATCAGCCACACGCCCGCGTGTTGTTCGTCGTACACAAACAACAGCGAGCTTCCGATCACCTGAAAACGCACTCTTGCACTGCCAACTACAAATTCCTGCAAGTCAATCCACTCACTCGCCAAATCCCGAACTTCCACTCAACCCGAAATTCACCTCGTGCGTTCGGAAGAACTGCGACTGTTCAACAGCTGCTCTGATTGCTTTCAGCCGGTCAACGAACGCCTTTCTGATGGCCGAGTTGTTGCCGATGAACTCGCAGAGCACACGGATGATCTGGTCCTTCGCTCGTACTTTTTGAAAGTTCTTTCTTGACGGTCGATGCTGCAGCTGTAACAAGATGCAGATGTGTTTGAAATGTGAATGGCCGTATTTATTATCATTTTTAGCGATCTGGTTCTGTGCGCGCTCAGAGAGACGCACATAACATTTATCCGTCACGTCACGTCTCATCCAAGGAGCAAAAACCAGCAATCCAGCAGGTCACAGCATCTGTAGTGCTCGTGCTCGTTCATACCAGCACTCATACATTCCTACATGCCGCATGCATAACGTCGTGCAAGTGCCTGACTTTGCCATACCAGCACTCATACATTCCTACATGCCGTGTGCAGAACGTCGTGCAAGTGCCTGACTTTGCCATACCAGCACTCATACATTCCTACATGCCGTGTGCAGAACGTCGTGCAAGTGCATGACTTTGCCATACCAGCACTCATACATTCCTACATGCCGTGTGCAGAACGTCGTGCAAGTGCCTGACTTTGCCATACCAGCACTCATACATTCCTACATGCCGTGTGCAGAACGTCGTGCAAGTGCATGACTTTGCCATACCAGCACTCATACATTCCTACATGCCGTGTGCAGAACGTCGTGCAAGTGCATGACTTTGCCATACCAGCACTCATACATTCCTACATGCCGTGTGCAGAACGTCGTGCAAGTGCGACAGTGCCTGACTTTGCCATACCAGCACTCATACATTCCTACATGCCGTGTGCAGAACGTCGTGCAAGTGCCACCATACCAGAACGTGTGCAGAACGTCGTGCAAGGCTGATTGCCATACCAGCACTCATACATTCCTACATGCCGTGTGCAGAACGTCGTGCAAGTGCATGACTTTGCCATACCAGCACTCATACATTCCTACATGCCGTGTGCAGAACGTCGTGCAAGTGCCTGACTTTGCCATACCAGCACTCATACATTCCTACATGCCGTGTGCATAACGTCGTGCAAGTGCCTGACTTTGCCATACCAGCACTCATACATTCCTACATGCCGTGTGCAGAACGTCGTGCAAGTGCCTGACTTTGCCATACCAGCACTCATACATTCCTACATGCCGTGTGCAGAACGTCGTGCAAGTGCCTGACTTTGCCATACCAGCACTCATACATTCCTACATGCCGCATGCATAACGTCGTGCAAGTGCCTGACTTTGCCATACCAGCACTCATACATTCCTACATGCCGTGTGCAGAACGTCGTGCAAGTGCCTGACTTTGCCATACCAGCACTCATACATTCCTACATGCCGTGTGCAGAACGTCGTGCAAGTGCATGACTTTGCCATACCAGCACTCATACATTCCTACATGCCGTGTGCAGAACGTCGTGCAAGTGCCTGAACGCACCTTGACGGCGTCGATGCGAAAGCCGTACGTGAACGAGGAGCTCTCGCGCTCACGGAACTGCATGTAGCGCAGCTTGGTGATCGCCTGCTCCGACTGCTCCTGCGGCGTCGGCTCGTTCGCGTCGATTTGCACCATTTTCAAATACAAATCCGCTCGCTTCGTTGGATTACGCACTTCGCACTCAAGGAATGTCCTGCAACTCAACGACACCTCAAGCTAGTTCACACTTGTTTCCAAGTTGACATACGCTGTGAACTTTGGAATTGCACCACCACGTACCGTTTACCAATTTTGATGTCCATAATAGCCGGATTACGAAACAGTCTGCTCATGTCTTCGATTTCGATGAAAGCTAAAAAACTGGAAGCACTCTTAGTTGAACGATGTGCAATAAACACAGAAACCATCAATCAATCCGAAACTCACTTTCTCCTTTGTACTCGAGGTCACGCTTAAATTCCGGTACAAATGGCGCAATTACAGGGTCTCCCATTAATGCCTTGTACGCTGCTGCCTCGGGGTTGTCTTTGCTTGTCGATTTCTTCCACAGGGTGTCATCGGACGCTGGCACTATTGAGCCTGCAATAATTTTGATTTTAATGATTTTAATGTTTGTTTTTCATTGAACTTTAAATGGAAAACAAACACCAAGAACATTAAGCACATGTAAATCTGTCTGCATCTTGTTTCGATCACACCCGTGCGACGGAATGATGGAGCGTGGTGCGCTTGCCGTCATGCGCTACAAATTGCCGCAAGTCTCAATGCGTGCCAGACCCGTGCGAACCTATGAGGTACTGGGCTGCGTCTGCAAGAGCGAGCCGGCGTCGCAGCCCACAAGCATGTGCACGTGGTGGAACATTACAAGAGCACATTGGTGGTACGCAAGACCACATTTCAGTGGCTGGGGGACGGTTCCAAGGTGTTGCGCTTTCCGCAAATGTGCCTGCTGGTGTTTTGTTTTTTAGTCGGCATCTCGGTGTTCAGCCGCTTGGTTCGCACGGGTCTGATGTGTGCATGGAGCACGGCGAAAGCGCTCGATCCACCAGACACCGTCGTGCGGGTGTGCGCTCCGACTGTTGTACGGAATGGCAATCAAAAATGGTAGCGTTTTTAGTGCGCAAGGAACGCGCGAAATTTGAAGGAATGAAAAAAAACGGCTCAGAAACCCAACTGTGTGTCCATTTTAATGCGTTTTTAATTAATTGTTCTTCGTGTTATGTACCGTTAATTCTTTGTCCCTTGCACATACGATTGAGAGAAAATCGGGCAGTCTTGAAAAACTAAATTCCTAGTCTGCAACTGGTTTCGCCTTGATTGAGAAGAGAAGGAGTGCCTTATTTATGCGGCCTCACTGTACCTTGGTGGCCGGACAGCTGGCAGAACTGCAGCAATCGCTCGCGCAGCCAGCACTCCAACGGCAATGCGGTGCATGCCATTGTGTCGACAGAGTTCTGTGAGAAAAAATGACAGAAAATTCAACAGATAAAATAGTCCAACATTCATTTTCATATTTATAGTGAGGGGTCAGTTGGTTGGTAGAGATATCTATCTCATAGAAAACTGCCCTTTGAAACACCATAAAACGGAGAAAGGTGAAAATACGTTTGGCAAGAATAATGGCAAGTGTGGACAAGAGCAAAACAATGGATGGTTGTGACAAAATACTGATGATGCAAGCAAAACAAAGATGAAAATATTTACAAGCAACGTTGCGACACCAGTCAATAAAAAGTCAAAATGATGCGGGGGGTCAAAGGGAGCCAAAAACGCCTGGGCGGCACAGAGCAATGGGAAACAAACAGACGCCGACAATGCGGCTGTTTCTTATCACTTTTATACAACGATCAGTAGCTTCGTAAACCAGTGAGAGCAGTGCACTCTGCAAAGAACCAACCAACGATTACACGCTGTTGCTGACAAACCATGAGCAAAAAACGTGTCCAAAAACTCATATCAAGAATACGGCCTTGTGGGAGTGCAAGTTGATAAATTTTCGTGTCTGAATTCAAGAAAAGAAAAATCCAATCGAACGTAAAGTGAAGTTTTCCAACAGCAAACGGGGTGACGTCACAGTGAGAGAGATAATATTAAACGCGTCCAGAGCAGGAGGTTAAGGCAAAGTAAAATAATTTTGAAAAAATCACATAGTGTCCATTCAGTCGTGTCAAATTATATCAGGAGCTACACCTACAGCAGTTCACTAGTACATTGAAAAAATTGGGCAATGTAGATTGGCAATTTAGGCAGGCAATTCAGTTGAATAGGTGTCGAAACATAAAATGTTACGTCGATGGTGGTATTTATAGCAAACACATTGAAACAAGTTACAACTGAAATTACAACAAATTATGTAAATAAACACAACGCATGGTGTCGTTGTTACTTACTTAATACGACGTTTTTGGCACGTGGGCAACACTCGCAACAAAAAATGCACCGTGCTGCTGTGAGATGGTAGAAAGAAATACTGGAAAAAACCAGATACAATAGGAAACATGCGGTTGAATTGGAAACGAATCATTTCAAACAATATCTAAACAATATCCTCCTCGTCACCATGCGAAACGGCTCCACATGAAATTGCAAAAAATTTAACGCACAGTGGTTACAAAATTTTGAATCAATAACAAAATAAATCCTTAATGTATAAGCCAGTTACAACGGTTGTTTATAAACCAACACCGAGTCCCGAGTGAACTGTTTTTTCGTCGCATGAAGAAGAAATGCCTGCAGTTGGCCACACACTCAACAAATATTTACAGAATATAGCTTGAAGAGACAATCAACTGATAGGTGCCCACCTAGCAGTAAACCATTCCTGTCAATATTTTTGTGACGCAAACTTGTTATGTCCAGTGCAGCAGAACATTCCCAGCCTCAAACTTTTGTGAATATCATTTTACCGTATTCATGCACGAACAGTGTAAAGAATGCGGGTTTCCCATATTTTTTAGATTCATAGTCTTGGCTCAGCAGACCCTGACACGCCACCCCCAAAGAACTGTGCAGCTGCAATTGCGTCATTACAATCTATGGCACGTTCAAATCAACGCACACGCACAACAAACCAACCACATCACAGCAAAAAAGCAGCATTTATATGTACATTTCAGTTTTCAAGTACACAATGAAAAGTAAAGCGGCAGCCAGCCCACCTCCAGTGGCCAGTGATACAATCAATGACGCAAAAAGTAAAAAAAACTATGATACTTGGTAAACCCCAGTTGTAAACATTTTCAAATTCCAAACCCATCGCGGCCAAGCAAATTGAACCAGCTAACCCCCATTCAAATCGTGTGAACAAGTAAACAAAAAAATAGAATACGATGCTATTCTCCGTTCAAACAATTTCAACTTGTCTATTTTTAACCCCGGCTAGGCCGTTTGACGTAAGTAAAGCAAAAAGCGACGCTACATTGTTTGCTGTTTGTGAATCATTTTAGTGATGAACAAAAAATCATGTGGCTTCAACAAAGGCAAGCAAACATCAGAGCTGTTTTTGTGAGATAATATTTTGCAGCTTGAAAAAGGCTGATCAACCGACATTTTGCTTCACAATATTTTACACGTCTTTGCGTGATGGTGCAAACCTTCAAAACATCTAAACGACAACAATGAAATAGTACAATTTTTGAAGCGCAACAATTCAGCTTAAATTGTACAAGACAGTTTACTAAGGGCGCATTCATGATGCAGTATTTAGTGACCGCACAGCTATGTTAAAAGACAGCTGCGCGGGCACTAAAAACTGCAACATGAATGCGCCTTAAAAATAAACTGCAACGCCCCTTCGATAGAACAAACGTTCGTGTAGTTGCAAAGGAAAAGCTCGTATTTAGCAATTCCCACAACCAATCAGAACAGCAAAACGTTCTTCCATATCAAACCAGCAAATGTGAGCAGAAAAAACCGGTTTACTTATCAAAATCGTTGCCAACGCTGTGTGATTGACGTCAATGCAATGCGTTGATCGTTTTTCAAGGAAAATTGAAAGGAAAGGACAAGAACAGCACGCACACAAACTGCACTTGTATTGCAAATACGCACGTTTGTGGTGATACTGATCATGTGTGACATCTAGACATGATGAATGAATGCTGGACATGGTGAATGCAACCAAAAACACACGATCAGCACATCGCGCTAGTCGCAGTCTCTCTGTTATGACACAATAATGCTGCACAATGCAACACGCAAACGAACGCTGTCATCGTGGTGTGCGTGTGTTCTGTTCACAAACGGGAGTGCGCCGGCTTGATACTAGGAGTGGAGTAATGGATCAAGTGCACTCACGACCACCATCTGCCGGAGCATGCTTGAGAGTCCCTCGGATCGTGGCTCTGCGTGCTCGTGTTTCCTTCGCGACAGTCCGCGTCGTACCGAGTAGCGGCCGGTCGCGATCGGATAGAGGCCGCGTTCGTTCGGCTGCGGTGTTGCGCGCGACGTGAGCAGCTTGAATGAAGCGGCATGCGCGCGCCACACGGGCGCACTCACGGGCGTGCACGGCGCAGAGCAGCTCTGCTCGACACGGGCACTCACGGCCTGCAACAAACACGCCCACTGCAAACGCTGAGCGTTGTTGTTGGCTGCAGCACGCTAAGCCTCCAGCAACTCACAACTGGCACCTGCTGTTGGTTGGCATGCTGTTCGCACGTCACCAGCGCCGGCGCATTCGCCAACGGTGAACGTGGCACTTTGCGATGCAGACCAGGCGAGGCACGTGGCGACGATTTCGGTGACGGAAACGGAAACCGCTTGATGATCTGGCGAATCACTTCGTGTGAGAACTCCTCGTGTTCCGTTCGAGCGACAGTAGCAGCGGATGGCTGATGCGCGTTGCTTCCGGTGGCCGTGATTGGCAACTGCGCAGAGGAGCGACGGGGACGAAGCAACAACGACAGCGGACGGCACTGCTGCGTTCTCAGCGGCTTGCCGTTCGCTTCGTTTGGCGCCGCTGTCTGAGCCAGATGCTCCATACGGCCAACTGAGTCGCACTGAGTAACATTAACAACTAGTTTCACATTTTCCCGTTCTGTCTCAGCGATCTGCGTCCGATCTTGTGTCGGTGAACTTGAACATTCACTCGTTGCACTGTTGACACTGCTGCCTGGACAGCAAATATCGGCGATGTTGTCGTCGCAAGATAAAATACCACTGTCACACGATGGAATCTTTTCTGCCGGTCTGTCCGTCACCGTCGGTGTGTCACTGTTACGCAGCACTCTCGCAGTGGACGTCCGATCCTCTAACGCGCAAAGAACCTGCCAGAAAACGTACGTGATATTCGGTCAGAAAATGACGCTGAATCATCAGAACCACACAATGCAGCTAATCAATTGCGACAGTAGCAGATGAATGGTTTTGTCACGAAACAGTTCGAATGAACCGGTTATGCGTACGAACATGTACAAAATTGTCGTTGCACATAACAATTGAGTTCTCGATAACTGTTGCAAACTGATGTGCTCTGTTGCACTGCAATCAAACGATTGTCCATGCACACAGCACACCTGTCTGACACCACTGTCCGTCGACGCGTGTCGCTTGCAGTCTGCTGTCACCGGTGAATTTGTGGATGTTGAGCGCGAGCGATCGCTGTGCGTGCCACTGTGGCTGCAGCTGGCGTCGCTGTGCGTGCTCCTCTGACGAGCCAGTTGCCCTGTCAACCGCCCAAGCGACCGGCGAATCCACCGTTCACCAGCGCTTGCATGCCGTTGCTCTGATCTGATGGCGCAGTGCGATCGCGCGCTGCGACCCGCCTGCGGGCACACGGGCACCGCACTGGACGAATCGCTTCTGTAACGTGTGTTCGCGGTTGTCTGTTTTAAATTCATTGGGCTGGGGGCGACAAAAATCACAGCTACATTGTGCACATTGCGTTCGAATATCTATATAAATTTATAAAATTGATTTAGTCTAGTAGTTAGCTAGCTGGACCAAATTTTTCAGGCTGATAAATTTTTATATGTTGTGGCTGAGGAAATTGTGGAGGCGGCGGGGAGGGTTATGGTGGACAACCAGGTCAGCTACGGTCTGCAGGTGCCGAATAAATAAGGCAGTCATTGCATTCATCATATTTCCCAATCGTGTGCGCAATGGACAAAGAACGAACGCAATGGCATGAACAAATTAATCAAACAAAAAACACGATCAATTAGATACACAGTTGTAATTTCTTGTTGATACACAATTTGATTCAATTGTAATCGATACACAATTGTAATACACAAAGCTTTCTGAAAGTATTTTCTTCAAGTTCATTCAAAATTCACACGCTCCTTGCACCCTGAAAAAAGATGCCATGTTTACTCGGCCATTCAACTATCAGCACTAAACGTCGATCCACATATTTTTTGAAAGGACAGTGACAGTCCTTTGCGATCAACGAGTTAAAAAAACAAAAAAAACGAACGTTGCAGCAATGCGATCTACTTGGAACGTGAGTTTCACGGGCTCGGTTGATCGTTTTGCACTAGTCGAACTCGAAGAGCTTGCAACATCGAAATCAACGTGAACACCAGAATCATGAGACTGAGTCTTTGACGTTGTTCTCGGTGCAGATTTGATGGTGCTTTCGCTTGGCATCAAGTGATGAGAATGACTGCTGAACACTTTGCCCATTATTTTGCCCCGCTTGTCGATCTCCTTCTTCAAATCAAAAAGCTGTGGTAGTGGTACTGCTAAAGAATCACATTCACAGTACCGTGGGCGGAGGGGTGGGGGGGGGGGTGCCCGTGCACCCCCCAGAGAGCACCAGAGACCGTCGGGTGCAGTACCGTGGGCGGGGGGGGGGGTGGGGGGGTACACCTAGGGTTAGGGGCTTTGAAAAAAAAATTTTTTTTTTTATTTTTTTTTTAGTTTTTTTTTTTAAAAAAAAAATTTGGATTTTTTTTTTCAAACTTAAAAAAAAAATTTGAAAATTTTTTCTTCTACTTTGCTCTGAAAATTCGATTTATGGCATAATTTTTTGAAAGTTCAAACCAAATTTTCTTCCCAACTTCTTTGTGTGCTTAGGTACATGTCATTATTTGGTCATTTTGACCGACGTACTCCATGTTTTTCGATTTGGATGACTTCTAGAGTCAATTTTTAGCGTTGAAATGACTTAACTGAATTGAAATATCGTTTCAGAAATCGTTTTCTTGCAACTTAGAACATGTTTTTTCAGTCGGTAGGCCATGAGATGAACATGATATCTTGTTGATTGGCGTACGTTATAGGTCTACAATGGAGTTGTGCGATATATTGTTAAACAATTGGAGCGGGGATGTTGGTTAATACCACATCACACGACCGTTTTTCAGATACCCGATAACATGGCCACATGTTAAAACTTGCGTGCTGAGCTAAACTAACGTGTTAAACTTGCGTCTGTCAGTTGCCCGCAACGTGATCGCGAAATCATGGTACGTGTTTTCGATACGATGATTTGAAGAGTGGGCTCTCGCCATGTGGCAGATAGCATAGCTGGTTGAACCTGAAAGTAAGTGTCTTGGGGGGGGGGGGGGCGACCGGGTCGACAGGGGTTGCCGACTTAGCTACAGCAAACAGGAATTTTTGAACACAGTCAAATTTTGGTAATTTTCTAAAGAGGAACAACTAAGAACGGTTCAATATTCAAGTACACGTCGAAAATTGTCCTGTTTTACTGTTGAAAATGCAACTTTCCCTCTATGAAATGGACATAATTTCAATAAAACACGATTTTCGCTCTTATAGTTTTCTGGATCGTTCTGAAAATAGTCTAGATGAACTCAGCTCGACGAGACGCTTCGAACAAACCTAACTTGTAAAAAAAAAATTTTAAAAAAAAAATTTTTTTTTAATTAAAAAAAAAATCCGGATTTTTTTTTCCCTAACCCTAGGTACACCCCCCCCCCCCAGAGCACCAGAGACCGTCGGGTGGGGGGGTGGGGGGGGGCACCGTGCCACCCCCCCCCCCCATCGGACCCCCCCCCCCTCGAAAATTTGGCCGACACCCCCCCACACCCCCCATGAAATTGATTTGTATACATACTTAAAAGTGATTTTTTTTATTTCTGATCAGTACCGTGGGCCCAAAAAAATTTTCGAGGGGGGGGGGGTATGGTACCGTGGGGGGGGTGCCGACCAAAAAGTGAGGGGGGGGGGGTCCAACCTATGGTAACGGGGGCCCCCCCCCCCAGGGGGGTCCCCGGGGGGGGGGTGCATTGTTTCAAAATTTTCTGTGGGGGGGTCCACCCCCCCCACCCCCCCCCCCCATGAAATTTTTTCGCTCAAATTTGAAAGGAAAAACGCTAAATTTTGCTGCAAAATCTTTGAAATTACAATGAAGATGGTCAAGTTATCATATATTCAGCTTATATTATGGACTTTATAGACAAAAAATCATGATTTTCGAAAAAAAATTTAGGGTGTGCAGAAAATTTTGGGGGGGGGGGGACGTCCGCCAGACAAAATTTCATGGGGGGGGGGGGGGGGGGGGGGGGTGTCGGCCAAATTTTCGAGGGGGGGGTACGATGGGGGGGGGGGGGGTGCCCGGTTTTAGGGGGGGGGGGGTGGCACGGTGCCCCCCCCCCCCCCCCCCCACCCGACGCCCTCGCGTGCTCCGGGGGGGGTGCACCCCCCCACCCCCCCCCCCGCCCACGGTACTGTTTCTGATCAGAGGTTGCTTGCAATGAGTCGTTGTAGGTTCCTAATCCTAAACCTGATCCTAATCCTAAGCGAAGCCTTTTTGATAAGGTGAAAATGATCAATTTAGTTTTTGCATTTTTTTCTTTCCTGTGTTAAAGGGCAGGGGCCACCGCCACTGCACATGCACCTGTTTTAATAATGATGCATTACGGAAATTTTGTCTGGCGGAGCCGGAGACCCCCCCAAAAATTTTCTGCACACCCTAAATTTTTTTTCGAAAATCATGATTTTTTGTCTATAAAGTCTATAATATAAGCTGAATATATGATAACTTGACCATCTTCATTGTAATTTCAAAGATTTTGCAGCTAAATTTAGCGTTTTTCCTTTAAAATTTAAGCGAAAAAATTTCATGGGGGGGGGGGTGGGGGGGGGGCCCCCCCCCCACAGAAAATTTTGAAAAAATGCACCCCCCCCCCATGGGACCCCCTGGGGGGGGGGGGGGTCCCACGTTACCATAGGTTGGACCCCCCCCCCTCACTTTTTGGTCGGCACCCCCACCACGGCACCATACCCAGTACCGTGGGCGGGGGGGGGGGTGGGGGGGAACACCCCCCCCAGAGCACCCGCGACCGTCGGGTGGGGGGGGGGTGGGGGGGGCACCGTGCCACCCCCCTAAAACCGGGCACCCCCCCCCCCCCCCATCGTACCCCCCCCCCCTCGAAAATTTGGCCGACACCCCCCCCCCCACACCCCCCATGAAATTTTGTCTGGCGGACACCCCCCCCCCCAAAATTTTCGATTTGTATACATACTTAAAAGTGATTTTTTTGATTTCTGATCAGAGGTTGCTTGCAATGAGTCGCTGTAGGTTCCTAATCCTAAACCTAATTCTAATCCTAAGCCAAGCCTTTTTGATAAGGTGAAAATGATCAATTTAGTTTTTGCATTTTTTTCTTTCCTGTGTTTTGGAGGAGGAGCACCGGAACTGCAGATGCAGCTGTTTTAATAATGATGCATTACGAAATTTTCTGCACACCCTAAAATTTTTTTCGAAAATCATGATTTTTTGTCTATAAAGTCCATAATATAAGCTGAATATATGATAACTTGACCATCTTCATTGTAATTTCAACGATTTTGCAGCAAAATTTAGCGTTTTTCCTTCAAAATTTAAGCGAAAAATTATCATGGGGGGGGGGGGGGGGGGGACCCCCCCCCCACAGAAAATTTTGAAAAAATGCACCCCCCCCCCATGGGACCCCCTGGGGGGGTCCCACGTTACCATAGGTTGGACCCCCCCCCTCACTTTTTGGTCGGCACCCCCCCCCACGGTACCATACCCCCCCCCCCTCGAAATTTTTTTTGGGCCCACGGTACTGACCATACCCCCCCCGTCGAAAATTTGTTTGGGCCCACGGTACTGGTCGGGTGGGGGGGGGGGGGCATAGTTGTTCCAGAGCCGGGGGTTGGGGGCAGTACCGAAGGCCTGGCGAAAGCAAATTTTCGAGGGGGGGGGGGGTGTCCAGTGCCATAGTTGTTCTAGGGGGGGGGGGCTGGGGGGGGGCCGCCCCCCCAAAAAAATTTCGAATCTATCTCTATCAAACAGGTTTTTTCGGCCCAGCTATTATCTATCTGAAAAAATTTCTCAGCCAGCTATCTATCTGAGAATTTTTGTCTTCGAAGACATAAAATTTTTCACCGGCCTTTAACAAAACCACGGAGGCAACACGGAACACGGAGGCTGCACGCTTAACCCAAAACCTAAAGCTTCATTACTAAAGCGCACGCGCACGCGGCATCGGCATGCTCATGCTCATGATCCACTAGCGCACGTGCACACGCTCCGGCCCCAACAAGAACTTGTTCAAAACGCAATTGTTCTGACATCTTCCTTCTTCAAAAGGCTTGGCTTAGGTTAGGATTAGGTCAGATTTATGTTTAGCTTTGAATTAGGCTTTAGGATTAGGTTTTGGTTTTGGCTAGTTTAGGCAACGTCTGCCAACATCAGTGGTTTGTTTTAGTACGACAGGCCAACCTTTTCAACCACGGAGGTAACACGGAGGCTGCGTGCAGCTAAAGTGACCCATATTTTATATGCACACAACACGCTGCGCACCTTTAACAAAACCACGGAAACGGAACACGGAGGC
Source organism: Theristus sp. LFF4_11 (assembly GCA_030248135.1). Lineage (NCBI taxonomy): Eukaryota > Metazoa > Nematoda > Chromadorea > Monhysterida > Xyalidae > Theristus > Theristus sp. LFF4_11. Next base: position 46,560 of record JASANC010004093.1, read on the forward strand.
ACGCGGATTTGGGGAGATTTGGGGACAGGACAAATCCGCCCCCCTCCAAAAAAATTATGTTTTTGTTAAATAAATAAAAAAATAAAAAAAGCGCAATAAAGCAAAGCAAAGCTAAATGTCAAAACTAGACTTCAAGGATTACGGTAGCTCTCCAACGGGTCTCGACACGATTTTTTAAAAACGTCCCTGATTGCCAGCAAAAGCTACTCTATTGCTGGACACCGTTCATATGATTGCAACAAACAGTCTTTTGTTTGAAGTTCGGGCACACGGGTTACGGTAGCGGTAGTTTTGGGTCTTGACACGAAGTTGCTGAAAACTACTTTGTTTCTTGCGAATAACAGTTGAAACCATTTAGAAACATGTCGCATTATCACAGAACGTCAAAAATCGGATTTTAAGGAGTACGGTAACTCTGCTGTGGGTCTCGACACGATTTTTTTAAAAACGTTCTTTTATTGCCAAGAACTGTTACTAGAATGGTGGATACCGTTCACATGATTGCATGAAACAGTCATATGTCTGAAGTAAGGTCCCACGGGTTACGGTAGCTGTAGTTCGGTCTTGACACGAAGTTGCTGAAAACTACTGTGAATAACAGTTGTTTCTTGCAATCATGTGAACGGTGTTCATCAATTTAGTATTTTCCTGGCAATAAAAGGCAGTTTAAAAAAATCGCGTCGAGACCCACACAGCAGAGTTACCGTATTCTTTGAACTCAAGTTTTGACATTTTGTGAAAACGCTGCGTGTTTCTAATTGGTTTCAACTGTTATTCGCAAGAAACTAAGTAGTTTTCAGCATCATCGTGTCAAGACCCAAAACTACCGCTACCGTAACCCGTGTGCCAGAACTTCAAACAAAAGACTGTTTGTTGCAATCATATGAACGGTGTCCACCAATAGAGTAGCTTTTGCTGGCAATCAGGGACGTTTTTAAAAAATCGTGTCGAGACACGTTGGAGAGCTACCGTAATCCTTGAAGTCTAGTTTTGACATTTAGCTTTGCTTTGCTTTATTGCGCTTTTATTTATTTATTTGTTTATTTAACAAAAACATAATTTTTTTGGAGGGGGACGGATTTGTCCTGTCCCCAAATCTCCCCAAATCCGCGTGCCTCCGTGTTCCGTGGTTTTGTTAAAGGTGCGCAGCGTGTTGTGTGCATATAAAATATGGGTCACTTTAGCTGCACGCAGCCTCCGTGTTGCCTCCGTGGTTTTGTTAAGCGTGCAGCCTCCGTGTTCCGTGTTGCCTCCGTGGTTTTGTTAAAGGCCTTTTTCACCAAAATTGACTACTTTTGCCCATAATTCTTTAAAATTTCGCTAATTTTAAGTAAAATACGCGTTTATACTTGATTTTTAGTGTATTTTTAGCATTATTTTGCTGTTTTTATAGCTTTCAAAATTTTGACCGCCCCCCCCCCCCAAAGTCACATGCCCCCCCCGCGGCCCCCCCCCAAAATTTTCCAGCTATCTATCTGTCTAGAAAATTTGCTCCAGCTATCTATATCGCCCTCCCCCAACCCCTCGGCTCTGGAACAACTATGTCCAGTACCGTGGGCGGGGGGGGGTGGGGGGTACACCCCCCCAGAGCACCAGAGACCGTCGGGTGGGGGGTACACCCCCCCAGAGCACCAGAGACCGTCGGGTGGGGGCACCGTGCCACCCCCCCTAAAACCGGGAACCCCCATAGTTGTTCTAGGGAGGGGGGCCTGGGGGGGGGGGCCGGCCCCCCAAAAAATTTTCGAATCTATCTCTATCAGACAGGTTTTTTTCGGCTCAGCTATTATCTATCAAAAAAAATTTTCAGCCAGCTATCTATCTGAAAATTTTTGTCTTAGAAGACATAAAATGAGTCAATTTTTAACCAAAATTGACCATTTTTGCTCGTAATTCTTGAAAAATTCGCTAATTTTAGGCAAAATACTCGTTTGTACTTGATTTTAGTGTATTTTTAGCATTATTTTGCTGTTTTTATAGCTGTTTAGCGTTTTAGCTATCTATCTATCAAATTTCAAAAATTTGACCGGCCCCCCCCCAAAATAGGGTTGTTAAACAAAAATGAAAATTTTTTTTAAAAAAAAGTGATTAAAAAAAACAAAAATGCCGATTTTTTTTTTAATTCGAAAAATTTTCCTCTAATATGCTCTGAAAACCTCAATTTTGGCACAATTTTTCAAAAGTTCAACAAAAATTTTCTTTAATTATACCACGTAAAACCTTTAGCAGTCGATTTTGGGCCGTTTTACCGACTGATTTTAGGCTTCGACAACATCTGCGATGAAGTTCACCCAAAGCTTAGCCTACCATTTCCGATGCAGATAAGATAAGGCTCGCAGAGCGTCCGATTGTGCTCGCTGCTCCGTTTGCAAGCGCTACGTTGTCTGGTTGCTGCTTCGTGTCGTGTCGTCGCGACACCATCAGAAGAATTGATCGAATTTCAAGGCGGTATGTTTGTCTTCACTTTAGCATTAGCTTAGCTGGGGACAATTAGTAACGTTTTGGAGGTCAAAACACAAGAAGAGGCATGGTGACGGTTTGGAAAACGGGTAATTGAGGTCACCAAAACAAAATCTGCACAGTTCCATACGAGAGCAGTACCGTGGGCGGGTGGGGTGGGGGGGGTTCACCGCCCAGGGCACCAGAGACCGGCGGGTGGGGGTGGGGGGGGGCACCGTGCCACCCCCCCCTAACACCGGGCACCCCCCCCCCATCGGACCCCCCCCTCGAAAATTTGGCCGACACCCCCCCCCCCCACACCCCCCATTAAATTTTTGTCTGGCGGAGACCCCCCCCCCCCCCAAAATTTTTTTCGTACACCCCTAAAATTTTTTTCGAAAATCATGATTTTTTGTCTATAAAGTCCATAATATAAGCTGAATATATGATAACTTGACTATCTTCATTTTAATTTCAACGATTTTGCAGCAAAATTTAGCGTTTTTCCTTCAAAATTTAATCGATTTATTTTCATGGGGGGGGTGGACCCCCCCCCCCCCCCACAGAAAATTTTGAAAAAATGCACCTCCCCCATGGGACCCCCATGGGGGGGGGGGGGGGGGGGGTCCCACGTTACCATAGGTTGGACCCCCCCCCCTCACTTTTTAGTCGGCACCCCCCCCCCACGGCACCATACCCCCTTCGAAAATTGGTTTGGGCCCACGGTACTGCCCAAAATTTTCCAGCTATCTATCTATCTGGAAAATTTGCTCCAGCTATCTCTATCGCCCCCCCCCCCCCAGCCCGCGGCGCTGGGACAACTATGGGCACCCCCCCCCCCCATAGTTGTTCCCAGAGCGGAGGGGTTGGGGGGGGCCGATATAGATAGCTGGAGCAAATTTTCTAGATAGATAGATAGCTGGAAAAAGTTTTTGGGGAGAGGGGGGCCGCGGGGGACCATGTGTAGGGTTGTTAAAAAAAACAAAAATCGTAATTTTTGTTTTTTTTTAAGAAAATTTAAAAAAAAATTTCAAAAATCAAAGTTGTGCTAAATCAATCAGGGAGTTCGAAGAACCATATATGATATGCAAGCGCCTCCGGAATGACTCCCGTATGGCGGAACTTTGGAGATTTTGTTTTGGTGACCTCAATTACCCCTTTTCCAAACCGTTACCATGCCTCATCTAGTGTTTTGACCCCCAAAACGTCACTTATTGTACCCAGCCCAAGTGAAAATACACATACCGGCTTGAAATTCGATCAAATCTGATGATGTGTCGCGACGGCAGGACACGAAACGGCAACCAGACAACGTAACGATTGCAAACGGAGCAGCTTGGACGCTCAAATTTAGATTGCGAGGCGAATCGTCAGCTTATCTGCATCGGAAATGGTAAGCCAACCTTTGGGACGCTCAAAAGCTTCATCGCAGATGTTGTATAAGCCTGAAATCAGTCGGTAAAACGGTCCAAAATCGACTGCTAAACAGTACCGAAGGCGAAAGCAAATTTTCGAGGGGGGGGGGGTGTCGTCACGTGGGGGGGGGGTGCCGAAAATTTTTCAGTGGGGGGGTGTCAGTCATGGCACAGTGATACCCCCCCAGGCGTGGGCCATGGGGGGTGCACTATTGTAGAAAAATTTCTGGGGGGGGGTGCACACTCCCACCCCACCCATGAGATTTTTTCGCTTAAATTGTGAAGGAAAAACGCTAAATTTTGCTGCAAAATCTTTGAAATTACAATGAAGAATGTCAAGTTATCATATATTTAGCTTATATTATGGACTTTAAAGACAAAAAATCATGATTTTTGAGCAAAAATTCATGATTTTTGGGTGGTCCGAGAAAATTTTTGGGGGGTGTCACTGTTACTTAGGTCCACAGGGGGGGGTGGGTGGGGTGTCTGGCAAATTTCGAGGGGGGGGGGTGTGGATGGTCCAGTGTCAGGTTTTGGGGGGGTGGGTGTCGCGTGACCCCCCCCCCCCCCCCCCCCCCCACGCGGAGGGCTCGGGTGCTCCGGGGGGGGTACCCCCCCCCCCACCCCCCTCGTCTTCGGTACTGCTGCTAAAGGTTTTACGAGGTAATATCAAAGAAAATTTTTGTTGAACTTTCGAAAAATTGTGCCAAAATTGAGGTTTTCAGAGCCTGGCGCTTCTTTTTTAAAACGCACGCGCACGTGGCATCGGCATGCTCATGCTCATGATCGGTTGGCCTGTCGTACTAAATCAAAGCACTGATGTTGGCAGACGTTGCCTAAACAAGCCTAAACCAAAACCTAATCCTAAAGCCTAATTCCAAGCTAAACATAATCCTGACCTAATCCTAACCTAAGCCAAGCCTTTTCAAGAAGAAAGATGTAAGAACAATTGCGTTTTGAACAAGTTCTTGTTGAGTGCGGAGCGTGTGCAGGCGCGCTAGTGGATCATGAGCCTAAAGCTTCAGTACTAAAGCGCACGCGCACGGGCATCGGCATGCTCATGCTCATGATCCACTAGCGCGCGTGCACACGCTCCGGCCCCAAACAAAAACTTGTTTAAAACGCAATTGTTCTGACATCTACCTTCTAGAAAAGGCTTCGCTTAGGTTAGGATTAGGTTAGGAATAGGTTCATAGTTGTTCTAGGGGGGGCCTGGGGGGCCGCCCCCCCCAAAAAATTTTTCGAATCTATCTCTATCAGACAGGTTTTTTCGGCTCAGCTATTATCTATCTAAAAAAAAATTTCAGCCAGCTATCTATCTAAAAATTTTTGTCTTCGAAGACATAAAATGAGTCAATTTTTGACCAAAATTGACCATTTTTGCTTGTAATTCTTGAAAATTTCGCTAATTTTAGATAAAATACGCATTTATACTTGATTTTTAGTGTATTTTTAGCATTATTTTGCTGTTTTTATAGCTTTTTAGCGTTTTAGCTATCTATCTATCAAATTTCAAAATTTTGACCGGCCCCCCCCAAAGTCACATGGCCCCCCCCCGCGGCCCCCCCCCCCCCAAAATTTTCCAGCTATCTATCTATCTGGAAAATTTGCTCCAGCTATCTATATCGGCCCCCCCAACCCCTCGGCTCTGGAACAACTATGAATAGGTTTGGCTTAGGATTAGGCTTTAGGATTAAGATTTGAATCAAGTCCGTTTTAGCAATGTCCGACAACGCGCGTGTTTTACCTGAAGCGGATTTTAGAAAAGAAGGGCAGCCTTTTTCAGAGCATATTGGAGAAAAATTTTTCGAATTTTTTTTTAAATCGGCATTTTTGTTTTTTTTTATCACTTTAAAAAAAATTTGATTTTTGTTTAACAACCCTAACCATGTGACTTTGGGGGGGGGCGGTCAAAATTTTGAAATTTGATAGTTAGATAGCTAAAACGCTGAAAAGCTATAAAAACAGCAAAATAATGCTAAAAATACACTAAAAATCGAGTATAAACACATATTTTACCTAAAATTAGCGAAATTTTCAATAATTACGAGCAAAAATGATCAATTTTGGTCAAAAATTGACTCATTTTGTGTCTTCGAAGACAAAAATTTTTAGATAGATAGCTGGCTGAGAAATTTTTTTAGATAGATAAAGATAATAGCTGAGCCGAAAAAACCTGTCTGATAGAGATAGATTTGAAAAAATTTTGGGGGGGGGCGGCTCCCCTCAGCCCCCCCTAGAACAACTATGCCCCCCATCGGCCCCCCCCCTCGAAAATTGGCCGACACCCCCCACACCCCCCATGAAATTTTGTCTGGCGGAGACCCCCCCCCCAAAATTTTCTGCACACCCTAAAATTTTTTTCGAAAATCATGATTTTTTGTCTATAAAGTCCATAATATAAGCTGAATATATGATAACTTGACCATCTTCATTGTAATTTCAAAGATTTTGCAGCAAAATTTAGCGTTTTTCCTTCAAAATTTAAGCGAAAAAATATCATGGGGGGTGGGGGGTGCACTAGGGCCTGGCGCTTCTTTTTTAAAACGCACGCGCACGGGCATCGGCATGCTCATGCTCATGATCCACTAGCGCGCCTGCACACGCTCCGGCCCCAACAAAAACTTGTTCAAAACGCAATTGTTCTGACAATTACCTTCTTGAAAAGGCTTGGCTTAGGTTAGGATTAGGTTAGGAATTGGTTTGGCTTAGGATTAGGCTTTAGGATTAAGATTTGAATCAAGTCCGTTTTAGCAATGTCCAACAACGCGCGTGTTTTACCTGAAGCGGATTTTAGAAAAGAAGGGCAGCCGACTAGGGTTGTTAAACAAAAATCAAAATTTTTTTAAAAAAAAGTGATTAAAAAAACAAAAATGCCAATTTAAAAAAAAATTCGAAAAATTTTTCTCTAATATGTTCTGAAAACCTCAATTTTGGCAAAATTTTTCGAAAGTTCAACAAAAATTTTCTTTGATTATACCTCGTAAAACCTTTAGCAGTCGATTTTGGACCGTTTTACCGACTGATTTCAGGCTTCAACAACATCTGCGATGAAGTTTTTAAGCGTCCCAAAGGTTGGCTTACCATTTACGATGCAGATAAGGTGACGATTCGCCTCGCAATCTAAATTTGAGCGTCTGAGCTGCTCCGTTTGCAAGCGGTACGTTGTCTGGTTCAGGGGTCGAGATGGGGGGGGGGGGGGGGGGGGGGTACCCACTCAACCACGTCGACACCCCCCACCGGGGCAACCCCCCCCCCCCCAAATTTTGGTCAAAATACCCCCCCCCCCCTCTCGAATTTGGGGGGGCCAGACCCCCCCCCTCCCAGATTTCGACCTTCCAAACCCCCCCCCCCTACCGCATAGCATAGCATCGCAAAATTAATCGAATTTCAAGCCGGTATGTGTATTTTCACTTGGGCTGGGGACAATTAGCGACGTTTTGGAAGTCAAAACACAAGAAAATGAGGCCACCAAAACAAAATCTGCAAAGTTCCGCCATACGGGAGTCATTCGGGAGGCGCTTGCACATCATATGTGGTTCTTCGGACTCCCTGATTGATTTAGCACAACTTTGATTTTTGAAATTTTTTTTTAAATTTTTATTTAAAAAAAACAAAAATGACGATTTTTGTTTTTTTAACAACCCAAGGGTGGACCCCCCACAGAAAATTTTGAAAAAATGCACCCCCCATGAGACCCCCATGAGGGGGTCCCACGTTACCATAGTTTGGACCACCACTCACTTTTTGGTCGGCACCCCCCCCTTTCGAAAATTTTTTTGGGCCCACGGTACTGCCTAGGATTGTTAAACAAAAATGAAAATTTAAAAAAAATAATTAAAAAAACAAAAATGCCGATTTTTTTAAACTCGAAAAATTTTCCTCTAATATGCTCTGAAAAACCTCAATTTTGGCACAATTTTTCGAAAGTTCAACAAAAATTTTCTTTGATTATACCTTGTAGTCGTAAAACCTTTAGTAGTCGATTTTGGACCGTTTACCGACTGACTTTAGGCTTCGACAACATCTGCGATAAAGTTTTTGAGCGTCCCAAAGCTTGGCCTACCATTTCCGATGCAGATAAGGTGACGATTCGCGTTGCAGAGCGTCCGATTGTGCTCGCTGCTCCGTTTGCAAGCGCTACGTTGTCTGGTTGCTGCTTCGTGTCGTGTCGTCGCGACACCATCAGAAGAATTGATCGAATTTCAAGGCGGTATGTTTGTCTTCACTTTAGCATTAGTTTAGCTGGGGACAATTAGTGACGTTTTGGAGGTCAAAACACAAGAAGAGGCATGGTGACGGTTTGGAAAACGGGTAATTGAGGTCACCAAAACAAAATCTGCACAGTTCCATACGAGAGCAGTACCGTGGGCGGGGGGGTGGGGGGGTACACCCCCCAGAGCACCAGAGACCGTCGGGTAGGGGGGGGGGGGGGGGGCACCGTGCCACCCCCCCTAAAACCGGGCACCCCCCCCCATCGGACCCCCCCCCCCCCTCGAAAATTTGGCCGACACCCCCCCCACACCCCCATGAAATTTTGTCTGGCGGAGACCCCCCCCCCAAAATTTTCTGCACACCCTAAATTTTTTTTCGAAAATCATGATTTTTTGTCTATAAAGTCCATAATATAAGCAGAATATATGATAACTTGACCATCTTCATTGTAATTTCAAAGATTTTGCAGCAAAATTTAGCGTTTTTCCTTCAAAATTTAAGCGAAAAAAATCATGGAAGAGGGGGGGGGGGGTGGACCCCCCACAGAAAATTTTGAAAAAATGCACCCCCCATGGGGGTCCCACGTTATCATAGTTTGGACCCCCCTCACTTTTTGGTCGGCACCCCCCCCCCCACGGCACCAAACCCCCCTTTCGAAATTTTTTTTGGGCCCACGGTACTGGGGGTGTCGTCACGTGGGGGGGGGGGGTGCCGAAAATTTTTCAGTGGGGGGGGTCAGTCATGGTACAGTGACACCCCACCAGGCGTGGGCCATGGGGGGTGCACTATTGTAGAAAATTTTCTGGGGGGTGCACACCCCCACCCCACCCATGAGATTTTTTCGCTTAAATTTTGAAGGAAAAACGCTAAATTTTGCTGCAAAATCTTTGAAATTACAATGAAGAATGTCAAGTTATCATATATTTAGCTTATATTATGAACTTTAAAGACAAAAAATCATGGTTTTTTTAGCAAAAATTCATGATTTTTGGGTGGGCCGAGAAAATTTTTGGGGTGTGTCACTGTTACTTAAGTCTACGTAGGGGGGGGGGTGGGTGGGGTGGCTAGCAAATTTTGAGGGGGGGGGGGGTGTGGATGGTCCAGTGTCAGGTTTTGGGGGGTGGGTGTCGCGTGATCCCCCCCCCCCCCCCCCCCAAGCGGAGGTCTCGGGTGCTCTGGGGGAGTGTACCCCCACCCCCTCGTCTTCTGTACTGGGAGTAATTCGTATAGCAAAATAAACGTTATATTCGGACTCAGCGACCTCGATTTGTATTTATGGCTTAATTTTCAGATTTTTTTGACTAGTTTCCGATTTTTTTATTTTTTTCCTTTTTCGTCTCTATAAAAGTTGTTTTATGGTGCGGAGTAATTCGTATGGCAAAATAAACGTTTTATTCGGACTCAGCGACCTCGATTTGCGTTTATGGCTTAGTTTTCAGATTTTTTGACTAGTTTCCGATTTTTTTAATTTTTTCCCTTTTCGTGTCTATAGAGGCCATTTTTAGGGTGCGGAATAATTCTTATAGCAAAATAAACGTTATATTCGGACTCAGCGACCTCGATTTGTGTTTATGGTTTTGTTTTGAGATTTTTTTGACTAGTTTCCGATTTTTTCAATTTTTTTTCCATTTCCGTCCCTCGATTTGTATTTGTAACAGGATTTCAGGTTCCTTGTGACGCGTTTTTTCATTTAAATTTAAATATCAAGGAATTTTCTCTCCTCATCCCCATGGCATATACGTTTAGGGCACAATAGAAACGTCGGGTAAACTTCTAAATAAGATTTTTGAACTCAGCGTACCCGAAAAACCCCTTCTGTCACGGTTTCAGCCCCTGAAATCGCAACAAGAAATTTTGGGGGTGGGAGGAAACACCCTGGGCACAGGAAAAAAGGTTTCTTTTCTGTTTTAAAACCGGTTTTTTTCAGTTTTTTCTGAAAAAAATAAAAAAACCGGTTTTATAAAAACCTTACTCCGACATCAATTTTTTGTAATTTAAAAATTTAATTATTCGAGCACCGGTTCCGGAGACCTATATGGTATTATGTATTTTATATGAATAAAATAATCTTCCAAAAAGACAAAGAGTATCAAAAATATTGGGATTAAAATTTTAGAAGGCTTAAGTGTGGTCTCATTTAACTCTGGAAGGATCCATCAACTGAAAGTCGTTGAACTGAAATAGAGCTTTTTAGAATTAATATATTATATAAAGCCGTTGTTGTCAACGTCAATAAATGACGCACATTTAAGTGTTTAAAAAGCCTTAAAACATGAGATTACAGGTTACTTTGTGAACTTTTGACGATAAGAAAAACGTAGCGATGGTATAACTCTGTCAACACATGTCGATTGTCAACACACATTTGTCGATTATTTGGGGCGATGATGCAAATTGTCAGAGATAAAAATTGTTTCAGTAACAACAGAAAACAACTTGAACTTGAACTTGAACAAGCAATGCTTCTCACGAAAAAGCACGTGGTAGTATTGTAGTAGTGCAGAGTGGCACTTTGTTTATATGAGGGGTAGGGATGGATCCGGCAAATTTGCCGGAATCCGGACCGGATCCGTCTCAAGCCCGTTCCGGCCGGCCGGATCCGGTAAAAATTGCCGGAATCCGGACCGGAATAGTCTTTTTATGTCTAAAAAACATCCACGCTCATTTCGTCGCTCTTTCATCACATTTTGTGCAGAAAACAGCACAGACACAGACACAGAGTCAGCAAGACACAGCATGTGAACCAACCAAAAATTACAACAACTGACAAAATTCACATCGCATAGCATAATCAAGTGCTGGCAACACTCCATTCAGAAACATGACCTTTTCGGCGTTCGGAGTTGACAGACGAGATCGGCTGTACACAAACACCTGCCTGGCTTCAGAGAACATTCGTTCGCTTGCCACGCTTGTTGGTGGCGGTGCCAGGTATCTGCGCACGATTGTCGATAGTTATGGGTATTTCGACGAGTTCAGCCGCCAAAAGTCTAGCAGCAGATCACTTTTGTCCGGTTCGTCAATAAAATCATTCGACTCGTACATATTCATTTCGCCGCGCAGTTCGTCTTCGAGACTGGATTCGCCTGACGGTTTGCGCGGTCGCGCAGCGTGAAACTCGATGCCTCCGTAGAGACCAGTCGATTTCTTTTTTGGTTCGGGCTCGCGTTCACTTTCGTCATCGTCTTTGTTCGCAATCTCGAATGTATCATCCTCGCAGTTTGCGGGCGTCGCCGGTCGTTTCAAGATTTTCTTTGCAACGTGAAGTAGTTCACAACGAATCGCGCCCGCATTTTGAATACGACTGCTGTATTTTTGAGTCGGGGATCAACGTACGTGGCCATGATGTAGGATTCGTTGTGGAAAAGCACACGGAAGCGTGTGTCGATGCTGTTCAGCAGCGTTTCTTTCGTCGTACCAATGCCACTCGCATCGACTTGTTCGATGCGCTGCTTCAGTGCGCTCAAGGTTTTAGTTTTCATTTCGCTCCGATTTGTTCCTGACATTGGAAAAAATGTCTCAGTTTGAATTTCGTCGATGAATCAGTTGTGTTTTTATTTATTGCTTTGTTCCGATTGATTTAGCACTTTCAATTTTAATGACCACAACACATGGGTCGACAAAAATAAGAGCTTTCGAACCGCGCTGACGCGCTGAGTTCGAATTTTGGATTGAACACAGAGCCAACGGTACCATACCCCCCCCTCGAAAAATTTTTTGGCCCCACGGTACTGGGGGCATAGTTGTTCTAGAGGGGCATAGTTGTTTTAGGGGGGCCTGGGGGGGGCGGCCCTCCCCAAAAAAATTTCGAATCTATGTCTATCAAACAGGTTTTTTCGGCTCAGCTATTATCTATCCAAAAAAATTTCTCAGCCAGCTATCTGAAAATTTTTGTTTTCGAAGACATAAAATGAGTCAATTTTTGACCAAAATTGACCATTTTGCTTGTAATTCTTGAAAATTTCGCTAATTTTAGGTAAAATATGCGTTTATACTCGATTTTTAGTGTATTTTTAGCATTTTGCTGTTTTTATAGCTTTTTAGCGTTTTAGCTATCTATCTATTAAATTTCAAAATTTTGACCGCCCCCCCCCCCCAAAGTCACATGCTCCCCCCCCAAATTTTCCAGCTATCTATCTATCTGGAAAATTTGCTCCAGCTATCTATATCGGCCCCCCAACCCCTCGGCTCCAGTACCGTGGGCCCAAAACAGTTTTCGAAGGGGGGGGGTATGGTGCCGTGGGGGGGGGGGTGCCGACCAAAAAGTGAGGGGGGGTCCAACCTATGGTAACGTGGGACCCCCCCATGGGAGTCCCATGGGGGGGTGCATTTTTTTTAAATTTTCTGTGGGGGGTCCACCCCCCACCCCCATGATATTTTTTCGCTTAAATTTTGAAGGAAAAACGCTAAATTTTGCTGCAAAATCTTTGAAATTACAATGAAGATGGTCAAGTTATCATATATTCAGTTTATATTATGGACTTTATAGACAAAAAATCATGATTTTCGAAAAAAATTTTAGGGTGTACAGAAAATTTTTGGGGGGGGGGTCTCCGCCAGACAAAATTTCATGGGGGTGTGGGGGGGGGGGGGTGTCGGCCAAATTTTCGAGGGGGGGGGGTCCGATGGGGGGGGGGGGGGGGGGTGCCCGGTTTTAGGGGGGTGGCACGGTGCCCCCACCCCCCCCCCCCACCCGACGGTCTCTGGTGCTCTGGGGGGGGGGGGTGTACCGAAAAATCGAAATCGAAAAACTTTCTGTCTAATTTTTTAGTACAGTGGACGGGGCGTGGCGTGGGGGGGGGGGTGCCGACCAAAAAGTGAGGGAGGGGCGGTCCGTCCATACTATGGTACCGTGGGCTTTCAAAAATTTTCTGTGGGGGGTACGCACCAGTACCGTGGGCGGGGGGGGGGTGGGGGGTACACCCCCCAGAGCACCAGAGACCGTCGGGTGGGGGGGTGGGGGGGTCCGATGGGGGGGGGGGTGCCCGGTTTTAGGGGGGCACCGTGCCACCCCCTAAAACCGGGCACCCCCCCCCATCGGACCCCCCCTCGAAAATTTGGCCGACACACCCCCCACACCCCCATGAAATTTTGTCTGGTGGAGACCCCCCCAAAATTTTCTGCACACCCTAAAATTTTTTTCGAAAATCATGATTTTTTGTCTATAAAGTCGTAAGGTTCCATAATATAAGCTGAATATATGATAACTTGACCATCTTCATTGTAATTTCAAAGATTTTGCAGCAAAATTTAGCGTTTTTCCTTCAAAATTTAAGCGAAAAATTATCATGGGGGGGGGGGTGGGGGAGTGGACCCCCCCACAGAAAATTTTGAAAAAATGCACCCCCCATGGGACCCTTATGGGGGGTCCCACGTTACCATACTTTGGACCCCCCCTCACTTTTTGGTCGGCACCCCTCCCCCTCCCACGCCACCACATAGTTGTTCCAGAGCCGAGGGGTTGGGGGGGGGGGCGATATAGATAGCTGGAGATAATTTTCCAGATAGATAGATAGCCGCGGGGGGGCCGCGGGGGGGCATAGTTGTTCTAGGGGGGGCCTGGGGGGGGGGCGGGCCCCCCCCCCAAAAATTTTTGAATCTATCTCTATCAAACAAGTTTTTTCGGCTATTATCTATCTAAAAAAAATTTCAGCCAGCTACCTATCTATCTGAAAATTTTTGTCTTCGAAGACATAAAATAAGTCAAGTTTTTGACCAAAATTGACCATTTTTGCTCGTAATTCTTGAAAATTTCGCTAATTTTAGGTAAAATACGCGTTTATACTTGATTTTTAGTGTATTTTTAGCATTATTTTGCTGTTTTTATAGCCTTTTAGCGTTTTAGCTATCTATATATCAAATTTCAAAATTTTGACCGCCCCCCCCCCAAAGTCACATGGCCGGGATGGCCCCCCCCCCGCGCCCCCCCCCCCCAAAATTTTCCAGCTATCTATCTATCTGGAAAGTTTGCTCCAGCTATCTATATCGCCCCCCCCCCCCAACCCCTCGGCTCTGGAACAACTATGGGGGGCCATGTGACTTTGGGGGGGGGGCGGTCAAAATTTTGAATTTTGATAGATAGATAGCTAAAACGCTAACAAGCTATAAAAACAGCATAATAATGCTAAAAATACACTAGAAATCAAGTATAAACGCGTATATTACCTAAAATTAGCGAAATTTTAAAAAATTACGAGCAAAAATGGTCAATTTTGGTCAAGACTCATTTTATGTCTTCGAAGACAAAAATTTTCAGATAGATAGCTGGCTGAGAATTTTTTTAGATAGATAATAGCTGAGCCGAAAAAACCTGTCTGATAGAGATAGATTCGAAACATTTGTGGGGGGGGGCGGCCCCCCAGGCCCCCCCCGAGAACAACTATGCGCCCCCATCCTACCCCCGGACCGTGGGCGGGGGGGGGGGGGGGGGGGGGCCCCCCCCCCCCAGAGCACCAGAGACCGTCGGGGGGGGGGGGGCGGGGGGGGGGCACCGTGCCACCCCCCCTAAAACCGGGCACCCCCCCCCCATCGGACCCCCCATCGAAAATTTGGCCGACACCCCCCCCCACACCCCCCATGAAATTTTGTCTGGCGGAGACCCCCCAAAATTTTCCGTACACCCTAAAAATTTTTTTCGAAAATCATGATTTTTTTGTCTATAAAGTCCATAATATAAGCTGAATATATGATAACTTGACCATCTTCATTGTAATTTCAACGATTTTGCAGCAAAATTTAGCGTTTTTCCTTCTAAATTTAAGCGAAAAATTATCGTGGGGGGTGGACCCCCCCCACAGAAAATTTTGAAAAAATGCACCCCCCATGGGGGGGGTCCCACGTTACCATACTTTGGACCCCCCCTCACTTTTTGGTCGGCACCCCTCCCCCTCCCACGCCACCACATAGTTGTTCCAGAGCCGAGGGGTTGGGGGGGGCGATATAGATAGCTGGAGATAATTTTCCAGATAGATAGATAGCTGGAAAATTTTTGGGGGGGGGGGCCGGGGGGGGGGGCTATAAAAACAGCAAAATAGGGCATTGATAAAACTACAGACCCGCACCCGACCCGACCCGATAAAAATTGTGTGATAAAACTACAGACCCGATGTCGGGTCTGGTCTAGACCAGAAAAGCGTTGATAAAACTACAGACCCGATGTTTTTGAAAAAATGCTCAAAATTTGAAAAAAGATTCAAAAAACCAAAATTGGCCTAAAATCGGTTCAAATAAACTATTGGCTGGAAATCAGGTTGCAAACATAAAAAATGTCGGTTTTGGCGGGAAATTTTACATTGAATCAAAACGTGTCTGGTTACGGTCAGCTTTAATTTTTTCACGCGGCTGATGTTACAAAATTCCATATATGTGAGTGTATTCAAATACACGGCAGTTCTGGGCTCTTATTGGCTGCTCATGTTATCGATTTCCCAACGTGCATGAGCGTCGAATATCGAAATCAAGATTTCACGGCGTTCATTGAATTGTTACTGCACGCAGCTTTTTTTTTTTTTTTTTTTTTTTTTTTTTTTTGTTTTTTTTTTTTTTTTTTTTTTTTTTTTTTTTTTTTTTTATGTTACACGTTTCGTATATGATAGAGTGTGATATGCGAGCAGAGGCAGACTCTATCATATACGAAACGTGCAACATCAGCCGCGTGCAGTAACAGTAGTGAAAGCGAAATCCAGGAAATCCTAAATCCCTGAGTCGACGCTCATGCACGTTGGGAAATCGATAACATGAGCAGCCAATACGAGCCCATAACTGCCGTGTATGTTTTGTTACTCGCAGAGCCACACCCTCATATATGGAACTTGTAACATCAGCTGCGTGAAGCAAACAAAACTGACTGTGACCAGACCAGACACGTTTTGATTCAATATTTGAATTTCCCGCCAAACAAAAACATTTTTTATATTTGCAACCTGTTCCCAGCCAACTACGTTTATTTTGGCCGATTTTGGGCCAATTTTATTTTTTTTTTGATTTTTTCAAATTTTGGAGCACTTTTTCAAAAACATCGGGTCCAGTACCGAAGACGAGGGGGGTGGGGGGGGGTACACCTAGGGTTAGGGGCTTTGAAAAAAAAAAATTTTTTTTATTTTTTTTTTCGTTTTTTTTTTTAAAAAAATTTGGATTTTTTTTTTCAAACTTAAAAAAAAATTTGAAAAATTTTTCTTCTACTTTGCTCTGAAAATTCGATTTATGGCATAATTTTTTGAAAGTTCAAACCAAATTTTCTTCCCAACTTCTTTGTGTGCTTAGGTACATGTCATTATTTGGTCATTTTGACCGACGTACTCCATGTTTTTCGATTTGGATGACTTCTAGAGTCAATTTTTAGCGTTGAAATGACTTAACTGAATTGAAATATCGTTTCAGAAATCGTTTTCTTGCAACTTAGAACATGTTTTTTCAGTCGGTAGGCCATGAGATGAACATGATATCTTGTTGATTGGCGTACGTTATAGGTCTACAATGGAGTTGTGCGATATATTGTTAAACAATTGGAGCGGAGATGTTGGTTAATACCACATCACACGACCGTTTTTCAGATACCCGATAACATGGCCACATGTTAAAACTTGCGTGCTGAGCTAAACTAACGTGTTAAACTTGCGTCTGTCAGTTGCCCGCAACGTGATCGCGAAATCATGGTACGTGTTTTCGATACGATGATTTGAAGAGTGGGCTCTCGCCATGTGGCAGATAGCATAGCTGGTTGAACCTGAAAGTAAGTGTCTTGGGGGGGGGGGGGGCGACCGGGTCGACAGGGGTTGCCGACTTAGCTACAGCAAACAGGAATTTTTGAACACAGTCAAATTTTGGTAATTTTCTAAAGAGGAACAACTAAGAACGGTTCAATATTCAAGTACACGTCAAAAATTGTCCTGTTTTACTGTTGAAAATGCAACTTTCCCTCTATGAAATGGACATAATTTCAATAAAACACGATTTTCGCTCTTATAGTTTTCCGGATCGTTCTGAAAATAGTCTAGATGAACTCAGCTCGACGAGACGCTTCGAACAAACCTAACTTGTAAAAAAATTTTTTTTTTTTAAAAAAAAATTTTTTTTTAAATTAAAAAAAAAAATCCGGATTTTTTTTTCCCTTAACCCTAGGTACACCCCCCCAGAGCACCCGAGCCCGCCGCGTGGGGGGGGGGTGGGGGGGTCACGCGACACCCACCCCCCAAAACCTGACACTGGACCATCCACACCCCCCCCCCCTCGAAATTTGCTAGACACCCCCCCCACCCCCCCCCTAGATGGACCTAAGTAACAGTGACACCCCCCAAAAATTTTCTCGGACCACCCAAAAATCATGATTTTTTGCTCAAAAATCATGATTTTTTGTCTTTAAAGTCTGTAATATAAGCTAAATATATGATAACTTGACATTCTTCATTGTAATTTCAAAGATTTTGCAGCAAAATTTAGCGTTTTTCCCGCTGAAAATTTAAAAGGCGAAAAAATCTCATGGGGGGGTGGGGGGGTGTGCACCCCCCCCCAGAAAAATTTCAACAATACCGCCCCCCCCCGGGCCCACGCCGGCGGGGGTGTCACTGTACCATGACTGACACCCCCCACTGAAAAATTTTCGGCACCCCCCCCACGTGACGCACCCCCCCCCCTCGAAAATTTG